>JASCZW010005877.1:0-140752 GCA_034211315.2 Aedes japonicus
TTCAGAATTCGCATGGCGGCGAGAATCGGACCGGCGATCCGGTCTTCGGCGTGGTCGGATGATGATTTACATGTCGGTGGTTTGCCGCTACACACAGAAGTCGTGAATCGTTGCAGCCCGCCCAGCCTCGGTTCTCTGTGTGGGTATGTGTGTGAATCGGCCAGTGGCATGATTCGGCGGAGCGGCGGTGGGCGAAGAGGGCGAAAATTGTTGGTTGCAAATAAAATATAAATCCATGTTCGATATAATTTGCTGTTTGCCAACAATGATGGGGTTTGGATGGATTCGATTGTGAGGTGCAGCGATGCAGTAGCGGCGGTGCAGACTTATACTTCAAAAGTTGCAATCGACTCGAAACGGTAATTTAGCATTATTTTTGCTGTTTTAATGTTCGATTGTGCCGAGTTTTGAGTTGTTATTGCGAAACAAGAAGTTTAACAATTAATTCGGTAGCCCTACAGGGTATCGAGCGCAACTTCATTATTGTCAATGATCTGTGTTGAAATTTGAGAACTTTCTTGACTTCTTTTCGTTGTCTCAGAATTAGATCTGTGCGCCGCCGCGCCACTATTTTAGACCGGCGCTGCCGCTGGGCAGTTTGAGACACACCGATAAAAATTTTCACCGTATGTGTATCGCTTCAGTTAAGTTTATTAGCCCTTCAGAGACCTGATGAGATGTGTTATACAGAGGGTGTGCGTGATGAAACAGTGCTCAGCTTTGTCGTTTCATTCTAGAAACTTCCAGGGTGGCCACACAATCTTGATATAAAAATTCCCGCATTTTTCCCGAATTTTTCCCCCATTTTTGCCTTATTTTCCCGACTGTTAAGATGAGTTAATATAAATGACTCGTAGCTAAATCTCTGAGCTCCCAAACTTTTTCCAGTTTGATTTACCACCAGACACTTTCCATTTATTTAAAATACGCCTTTTTGTGCGACAGGATGAGCCAATTTTCAACATATGTTGTCAAATTTGGTAGCTCTTTCTTAGTTCTAGCCAAAATTTGTCCAAACCATTTTCTTTTCTCTGGAATCCGGCAAACAACGTCAGACGGCATTGAGCACAACTGCCCAATTTCTTCTTTCACCATGTGTTAACACCCTTACAAATGCAATTCGCCAAACTACAAACACATTAGCCACCACAACATTAGACCAAAGAAAAGGTCATTTCTGGCCTCACCTGTTACAGCCATGTAGCCAGATCTTCTAAGGGCATCTTCAACGGTGGTTCAAATCATGATTTGGATTTATTTGGTTAGACCAAACGCAAAAACATTGCTGCAACGCTGGTGTTTGTAAATTTTGTTTTATACCGGATCTATTTTGCATCATTTCAGAACTTATATAAGCTTCTAAGATTCATACTGAACGCACTCTTTAAAAATTTAATTTAATGAACTTCGGAATATCTATGAAGATTGGGTGGAAATATCTATAATGAACATGCCAGAGTTGATTAAACTTCTCGGCAGTTGAATAAAATAATTGGAAGTTTCCAGATAATCATGAAGTTTGCTCGCTGTCTTTCGAGAAGAGAAATGATGGAGAAGTTCATTGAATTGCCAAAAAATTATTAACGTTTCTGGAAACTTGGATGAACTTCCAAAAAGTTTGCTGATCATCCATGGAATCCATAGGATCAACTTTCTGGAAATGACGGGAATTTAGAAAATCAGATTTCGCTTCCCAGAAGTTGTTTTAACTTCCAGCAGGTACATATTCTGTGATAAAAAGTAGAATATCACACATATTTAAATAATTTACGAGAAATTGAAAAAAAAATCTTGGAAACCGTGGAATTTCTGTGGAATAGTTAGCATTACCGAGATGTTGTTAAACTGTACAAGAACTTTTTATGATCTCCAAGTTTGTGAATAGGTGGAAATTCTATGAAATTGATTAAAATAGTGAGTTATCGGGTTTCGAAAAATTATCGAGTAGTAAGAAGTTTAAGTTCTTCTTAAAACTTAAACACCCTGAACTTTTGGGATGTTTTCGGAACGATTGAAAAGCTTATAGATCACCTGGAAAAATCCTTGAAGTTCTTGGAAGCTCCTCAAACTTATGGAAAAATCCTTTGAATGTTTAAGCTTTCGAATGCTCAAAAATCAGTTTCCTGTTTATCTGAGGACGTTTTCTGAAATTCTGAAAAGATCCCCGATCTTAAGGGAGAGTTTTCTGAAATTCTTGGAAGGATCGCAGGACTACTGAGAAATTTTCTAAATTGCCTGAATCCCTGAGCACCTGGGGTTTTTTCGAGCCTTTGGAATGTATCCTGAACTTCTGGGAAATTCTTTGAATTTCTGGGACGTTTTTTGAACGTCTGAGATGTTTGCTGACCTTTTGGAAGGTTTCTGATCTTTGGGGAGTTCCATGATCTTTGTGAGCATTTCTGAAGTTCTGAGAGTTTTTTGAATTCACGAGAAACCTGAACTTCAGGAAGTTTCTTGAACTCCTACATGTTCGCTGAACTTCTAAGAAGTTCTGTATATGTCTAGCAAGTTTCATGAAATTCTAGAGATGTTCACTACACCTCTAGGAAGATCCGCAAACTGTTGAAAAGCTTCATGAATTTCTTTACTGCTCTCTGTTGGAAGTTCTTTTATTTTCTGGAAAGTTCCTTGAATTTTTGGGAAGTTTTCTGAACATCTTGAGTAGTTCTATGAACTTCTGAAAAATACCCAAAATAAGATTCAGTTTCAGTTTCAGATAAGTTTTCTAAACTTCTGGAAGCCCCCTGAATTTCTGGATAGTTACCTGAACTTTTGTGAAGACCTTTTTAATTTTGCAAAACTTCCCTGAACTTGTTGTAAGCTCCTTGAATTTGTGGACAATTCCCTGAATTTCTAGGAAACAATCTGAATTTCAGGAAAGTTGTCTGAACTTCTAGGCAGAACCCTTTATTTCTGGAAAGTTCCCTGATTTTATGGTATGTTCCATGGTAAAAAGTTTGCGAAAAATCCTCGGTCTCTGAAAAAAAAACTTCTGATCTCTTGATACTGCAAGATTGACAAGATGATAGGTGTTGGTGGGTTTAACAACAAGAAATACTACACCGGTGCGGGGAACGCAAAGTTGGTCTGTTTTAGCTGGTTCTTTTTAAGTTTGCTGATGTTAAAATAGACCACCGCTGAAGATGCTCTAAGCGGTACGTTTTGAACAGGCTGAACAATGAGATCGGTGGACCGAGTAATTTTTTTTTTATCTATTATAGAGCTTTTAAACGCCACGGTCCATTCGCCTCTTAGGACCGAGTAAATGACAAAAACGCTACTCAAATAATTTCAAACAGGTGTGAATATGGTTCCTTCCATGACAAAAGTAGTGTATGACCAAAAATTCCCGATGACTTTTGAAATTCCCGCCTTTTTCCCGCATATTTCCCGATGATTTTGGATTTCCACATTTTTCCCGGATTTCCCGATTTTCTCGAGTCTGTGGCCACCCTGTATTAATATATTTAGATTTTTAGATTTTTAAATTTTTAGATTTTTAAAAATTAAGATTTTTAGATTTTTAGATTTTTAGATTTTAAGATACTTAAAAAGTTACAAATGAGTTACGCTTATTTTTAAATAATACCAAAAACGTGCCTGGTTTGGAAATTTAACATTTTCTAATCTGGAAGTGTGTTTCAGTGTCCTTATCCAAATGATATCGGTAATGTTATGCATGGAGCTTATTTTATGTGACAAGTAACCTCGGAATGGGCGTGACTCTCCAGACATTCTGGAAATGGGTTGCTGGATCAGCAGTAGAAACTATCACTTTCTGGCGCTCTCGGATCAAAGCTGCTTCCAATGATCATTTGAGTGATTGTTGTTAACAGATTTCTTCCATAATACACTTACCGGGCCAATGGGTGGTAGGTTGCACACACACACACACACACACACACACACACACACACACACACACACACACAAACTTAGATTTTTAGAATTTAAGATTTTTAGATTTTAAGATTTTTAGAATTTTAAATCTTAAGATTTTTAAATTTTTAAATTTTTAGATTTTTAGTGTTTTTAATTTTTAGATTTTTAGATTTTAAGATTTTTAGATTATTGGATTATAAGATTTTTAGATTTTCAGATTTTTAGATTTTTAGATTTTTAGATTTCTAGATTTTCAGATGTTTAGATTTTTAGATTTGTAGATTTTTAGATTTTTAGATTTTTTGATTTTAGAATTTTTAGATTTTTAGATTTTTAGGTTTTAAGATTTTTAGATTTTAAGATTTTTAAATTTTTAAATTATTAGATTTCTAGTCTTTTTGATTTTCAGATTTTTAGATTTTTTGATTTTTAGATTATTGGATTATTAAATTTTTAATTTTTAGATTTTTCGAATATTCGATTTTTCGATTTTTCGATTTTTTGAATTTTAGATTTTTCGATTTTTAGTTTTTTAGATATTTTGATTTTTGGATTTTTAGATTTTTAGATTCAAAGATTCAAAGATTCTTAGATTTTTAGATTTTTAGATTTCAGGATTTTAAGATTTTAGGATTTTTCAGATTTTTTAAATTTTAGATTTTCAGATTTTTTGATTTTTGAAATTTAGATTAGGTTTTTAGATTTTTAGATTAAATTTTTAGATTTTTAGATTTTGAGATTTTTGGGTTTTTAGATTTTTAGATTTTTAAGATTTTTAGATTTTTAGATTTTTAGATTTTTAGATTTTTAGATTTTTAGGTTTTTAGATTTTTAGATTTTTAGATTTTTAGATCTTTAGATTTTTAGATTTTTAGATAGATTTAAGATATTAAAAACTAAACTCTTAGCCTGAGGACGAAGAATTCCTTATGAGCCCTTGCGGCACGTCAAGCCGGCCAGTTCATCGCAAGGGTGTCCCACTTAGGGCCAATGCATAAACCACGTTGACTCATTTTTGACAATCCAATCAAACCACACCCCCACCCCCTCCCCCCACGTTGACTTTTCTCCATACTATTTTTTGAATTTTTGTATGGATCGTCTATAGACTTTGGTCAAACCCTTCTTCCTCCAAGAAGACGTGGTTTATGAGTAGCCCCTTATAAAAAAATTAAAGACAGGCAAATTTTACCAATAGGCCGAATTTTAGATCCATAGACCCACATTAGAGCACTCTCTCATATCTGCATAATAATGACAATTTTATTCTATTTGGTAATTTCCGTAAAACGGGGTGACTTCGATCACCTTTTGAACTATTTCTTGAAATTTTCTATGATAATTATTTTTAAAATTTTGTTTTACATTTTTTTTAAACCAGTACTGGTATCTGGTATAACGCTACACAGAAATTTCAAAAATTTATTACCCATCCATTGCTGTTTTTCAATAGTTCACCATAATATTAGACAAACAGAAATACCTCACTCATGTCAGTTTTAATTCGGTACTACACCGGTGTGAGGATGCCAACAGTGCCGTGAATCGAATATCCGTCCCATATGGATATGAAATCAAGAAAATATGGTACTGATATGCGATTTACGGCAGAATAAGTGCGAGTCATTAACAGCTAAGGAAACGTAGGTTAATATCATCATATTTTAGGGGGAAGGGGATTTTACAGAGCGTGACGATCCCAAAGAACCATACAAAAAGGGTAACCAAGGTAGGGGGAGGGGCTTTGTGTAGAAAAACGAAGAAAAACGAACGAAAAGATTGGAAGGTAGTGCAAAGCTTCGAGAAGGTTGTCGCGTTTATTCGTTTGCTCTTAATTTTCGATCAAAAAAATTTTTTTTATTCATTAATTTGTTTATGTATACAAAATTTTTATTTTTTCGATTAGCTTAGAGCGACAAATGTTTAAGTAATCTGAAAATGTGGTTGTCGATTTTTTTTAAAATCATTTTATTGCTTGAATATATGATTGTTGTTGGGCTTGGTAAAAAGTACCATAAGGAGCATTTTTTTAAAAATATTTTTTTTATAGCGAGAGATAATAGAGAAATGCTAAAAACAAAATGTATTTATATTCCCTATTAAATGCTGAATATATATGGTTCAAAGCTTAAAAACTCAGGCACTTTGATAAGGATAATTTTAAATTGAATAAATATCGGACTTGGCGGTCGAAGTTGATCGAAGTCTCGTCGCTCTACGGTACTTATATTTACGCTTCTGAAACTGGTTAAGTTTATTAATAAAGACATAACTAGGGTTTTTTTTCATTAGGGCGAATCTACAATTGAGAGATTCTATCCGGGCTCGCTCTCTTTCATTCATTACAGCGCCATTATAACACTTTTGAGGGATTCTTTAGTACAGATCGAAACACAACAGTGCTGGCTAGCATACTCTACAAATAGTATAATGAAAAACGTAAAGGTGATTGGTTTATTAATGAAAGAGAGCGAGCCCAGAGAGAATCTCTCAATTGTAGATTCGCTTTAATGAAAAAAAAACCCTAGATAAGTCGGATTTCCCGTCGACTTGTTATGAACAAATTCTATAATGTTAAGTCTCATATATTTGTACACACACTGTTCCACGTCAATTCATCGACCCGAGTCATATAACACTATGGATATCCGGGCTTTCTATTAAAATATATGTGAAAGCCAAACAGTTAAAAGGGATAAGCATGAGGAAATGTTAAGTGGATTCAAAATAGATCGGCGCACAGCTCTACTCAGAATTGAGCGTCGAATTCGGCAGCCAGTGTCCATGTTCTTCATTTGTCAATCGCGCGTATGCATCGATGATGGCGAAATTATTAATTTAATTTCAATCATCAATGGAAGTGGGATGAGAAAGTGGGCACTTCATTCGTTCTGTCCACCTCCTTGAAAGGTTGTGGAATTGACGACGTTGGCAGGGTCCGGGTGCGCTACGAATCGATCGATGTCAGTTATTACTTGCCGTTGCCATTTAAGAGTGGAATTAGGAGCAATTTTTCACTTCCTTTCCCCTGCGTCATCGGAGAGATGGAGGGCGTCGCCAGGTGGGGGAAGCCTATGTTTTAGCCGTTTTATTTTTCATAGAAAAAGAAAATAAATGAAGACACGGTTTGAGTCGAGCCTTTAATTTCTATAAATATGTCAATTTGTTTGCGACTATAATTTCTTATAGATGTTTTTTCCTCTTTTATTGACGTTAATTCGACGAAGAGGCTTTCCGAACGATGGGGTGGGACGGTGTTAAGAGGGGGAGCCTCGTGAGGAGGAGCAGATAGGTGACTATTTGTTATTCATATACGGACGCACCGCCAGTCAGTGGGGAGGTTTTCTCGCTGTGCGTCACACGGGGCTGACTCCACCGTTGGCCCTCGGTATAAATTACCCTAATTACAAAATCGTACTGCAGGCCCAGCAACAACGGCTAGGCAGGCAATCAGCCAGTGAACAAGCTTACCAATAACACGTGCAAAATTAATTGTCTTACACACAGACGGATTGCATGGCAGGAAAAGATTTGAATATTTTATTGTACCAGGTCATTTTTATAAGTGACCTCAGTTGTTTTGCACATTTTGAAAAGAAACTTATTAAGTGTGATTGTTTGATGCGAGTGTCAATGGCTTCAATTAAAAAATGTTCTGACAAAGGGTAGCGAAGCTGTTGCGGCCAAAGTATTGGAAACCCTATATCGAAGTTCTTGAATTGTTTCGTACCCTTGGAATTAAAGTTGAATTTCCTATAACCTTCAAAGTCGAGCGGTGAGGTAGAGGAAATTAGATTCATTATTGTTAATCGATGATGATTCGTATAATCATGTTGGCATTCAAAAAGTGATGCTTCACACTTAAATTTATTCTCATCACTTTGGCAAGATTTCCAAAACCCTACAGACAAAGCCGGATATAGAATGCTTTATTTTTGTAGTCAGCTATGGCCTTCATGAAGTCAGAAGATATGTAAAGATAGGGAGGTATTGAAATCTGTCAAATTGAACATTTAACAGGAAAGAGGTGGTGAAATGAACATGTTATGCATTTTCCACAATTTTTTCTTCGTACAAAAATGAAACTCAAAGGTAATTTCACTGCATCATTACATTGCAAACATTGACGGTCAACTTAGCATTTTATCGTGTTTCTAAAATCAGTGAAGTAAGGGTAAAATTGACATAGGACAATAATTCAAGAACATATCGAGAGTTTAACTTGAACTACCAAAGTCCCAGGGCTGGTCTGGTTCCTTACCAAATTGGAAAGAAACACACCAGAGTGTTGCCAGATCAGTGGTAATGCAGCTCATAAGTGCTTCTGAAGTTCCTCCAGGACTTCTTATCGATGAACATTATAATTCGGAAATAGTGATCAATGGTCATGTTTAGTATTTAGCAATAGTTTAAATGTTGCATTTGATGATATAAACTCAGTTGAAAAAGCTGAAATAGTTTATTATCACACATCAGCCTACTTTTGGAAGGCATTACAACATAGCGGAGCTGTTCCATTCACTTCATGATCCATTATGAATACTGATCGGAATTGTAGGTTTGATGTGTGGACAGATAAAAAGATTTTATGGATTTTTTTTGATATATTAGGTAATTGCAAAGGTTGCAAAGAATATCATTGTTTACGCCTCCTCTGGCTTGGAATTAATCGAGAGAAAATTTTACGCGCTTGTTAAAATAAATTGTTTTTGCTGCGTCAATGTTTTCGAGCAGCACGAATCGAAGGATGATGAGATGAAAATGGGATTGGCAACTCTAGATACTATACCTGTATCGAGGTCTCTTATGGTGAGGTGATTTTGCTTATATAATTCTAGCTACACAGAAGAAAAATGCAGTTTTAGAGTGCGCATCGGTAATGGATGATGTGGCCAAATTGGAATAGGAATTATCTGAAGATTCTTGAAATCAGCATACGTCGATGCAGACCAATATGAAGAAACAAAAGGGATAGAAGAATAAAGAAACAAAACATCGGTGAGATCGTTCCTTTTTATCTTTTCTTATTATTACGATAAGAATCATAATTCTTAATAAGCCCAGAATTGAAAAAAAAAAAACAGTTAGTTTTTTTTATTCAGGAAGTATGAATGCCCAACACTGGCTAACAAAAAGACAGTTGAAAAATAAAAGACAGACGAAAGGACTCAAAATTCTCAAATCTGGCTCCTTATGAGTTGTTTCGTGTACGGCTGGCAAAATGATTCGAAAGGATTTACGCAACGACATCATCAAAGACGTGCTGTAGAGGTTTCTACTCTATTCAGAGTCTCGACAGTAAATCTTCATAAAAAATTAACACCTTGTGAAGGTAAAATTAACAGCATATTGAATTTTCACCAATCACTCGAACTCAGATATGATAACTGAAAAAAATAAAATAATGATGCAGCTTTAAGACAAATCCGCACAACACTTAAATTTGATCATACGGCAAGATTTATTCAAATTTCAGAAAAAATAAAAATTAATTTAATTCTAAAATGTCTCAGAACGAGGGAGAAAAAAATCAAGGAATCATGGATTGTTACTAAATAGGAATTCAAAATTAATAATGAATAAATACTTCAAAAACGGCTAGATGATCGAGAACGGCGTTTATAGACTGTTAATCAATGTTAAAAACCATTTTGGACTACAAAAATAGCGGCTTATGTTTTAGAAACACTGGAAAATACTGTCAAAAACCCTGCAATATCGATATTCATGGATCGGGAAAGGCGTATATAGGGTACACATCAGTGTTCGATGCCTCTTTAAAATCCAAGGTAGTGCCTTCTGGTTTTGAAAAGAGTGGAAAATACTGTTAAAAATACTCTATAGTATGATTTGTTTGTGGATTGCGAACCGCGTGTAATGATGAAGCCTGTCCACTTTATATTTCGGACAGCAAAATAGTAGCAGCAACAAAATTTTACACACAATTCAACAAAACGGATTGTTTATTTCACAATAATAAAGTTTTAGCTACATTAGAAACAGTTGCTTAAGATGTTAATCCTTCTTACACCCGCAATCAGGTTCTGTACGGTATCCGCAAATAGGCCCCCCGTGACGATTCTCCATCTTCTCTTGGAATCATCGGTATCATTTGCTTTCTTCTTAGTTTCGAAGAGTTTCTGCTTAACTAGAGCCCAGTACTTCTCTATTGGACAAAGTTCTGGACAGTTTGGTGAATTGGCTGTTTTTGGAACGTATTTGACCTCTTGTACCAGGATGGATTTCGCATAGCGACAAGAGACCAAATCAAGCCAAAACAGAGCTGGTGGTTCGTGGCTTCTGATAAACGGTAGCAATCGATTTTGCAGACATTCTTTCTCGTACACATCCTTATTGATAGTGCCGGTAGAGACGAAATTTTTAGACAACTGCACAGTTTTTAACAACTGCACAGAATAAAATATAGAATTCCAATAGGCGCGTTAAATTTTCCCTCGTTTGATTCCAAGCCAAACGTAAGCAACGAAATTGTTTGCAATCTTTTATGCGCCATCCAACAATGTTTGCAATCTTTCATACAACAGGCTCATTAAATCAGGCGTTATCTGGCTTATATTTACATGAAATATCCCATTATTTTCTGCCAAATCCAGCATTTCCTTCATGACAAAAAGCCAGAACCAGAAACTGTTAAAAATCTTTGAGTATATTTCGTCATTCTAGAATACAAGAAAATGTGTGCAAAAAAATTGGTGTTAAGTTCTTTAGCACGACTTTTTGCAGTTAAATTTTGCTTGTCATCACAGTTGGGCATCTTTTTCACTTTGTACGACTTCAGTATTTGTCTATTCTTCACTTTTTGTACGTATCATTTTGACTTCCCAACTTTGCGAGCCAGAATACTGGGATTTTTCACAAAAATTGCAACCACCTTTTTATCCATTTTACGGGAGCATACTTTTCAATTTTTTCCACATCCAACCATCCGATCCACAGTTAAACGCTGGTCAAATGATTTGCAAACACAAAGCACGGTACTTTGCGGCAGTTTTAGTTTCTTGGCAAGATCGCGTACCGATAACTTCGAATGATGCCGCCATTCGTACAAAGTGCGTTTGCGCACTTCCACTTAATTCGACGCCGTTTTACCATTTAACAAGAATGTAAACATGTACTTCGAAATAAAGTGGAGAGTTTCAGCTATCATAAAAGTGAAAAGTTTCAGCGATCCGTGAAATAATTCAAAATCGACACTGAAAGAAAAGTGTCCAAAATTTAACGTGTACAGGCTTTAGTACAAGGATTGGACATGATGTTTGGCGCGATTTTGGAATCCAAGTTACCATTCCATTGCACTATTTGATGACCAAATTAGATAGGAAAACCTTTTCGAGAAACCGAAGAAGAAAACCTGAAGTAGTGAACCGGAAGAAGAGAAGTGGAATACAATAAATGGAAGAAGAGAAGCTGAAGACGGGAAGCCGAAGAAGAGAAACGAATGAAAAGTGACGGAAGAAGAAAGACGGAAGAAGAGCAACGGAAGCAGATTAGTGGAAGAAAAGAAACGAAAAATGGGCATCGAAAGACCAGAAGTGGAAAAAGCTAAGCCGAAGAAAAGATGTGGAAAAAGATAAGCGGAAAAAAAGAAGCGGTAGAAAAGTAGCAGAAGAAAGAAGCGAATGAAGCGCAGCGGATGATGAGAAACGACAAAATCAAAAGAAAAGAAGCGGAAAACAGAAACGGAAGTTGTTGTCTTTCTTCACCACGACCATCTCTAATAGCACACTTGTTGCAATTCGGTTGAGATAACATAAATATGACTTACTGAGCCGTTATCAAGTTTCTACAAATTATTATGATCGTAGTGTGCTACTTGAGATGGTACTGACGAGGAACTCAGTGAGTGACTTCATCCACTTGGCTAGCCCTTGACGGAGAAGCTCAAAGTATTCCTTAGACCAACGCTTCCAAAGATCGGTGATGGAACGTTGCATGGCCTGGAAATGGTTGAGACGATTACTCGACACCTGAGAAAGGTCTGGCTCGGCCAAACAATAAGTAGACTCTCCTAGTACAAAGTGGCCATGAGCCAGGACGGAGAGGTCTTGCAGATCGTAAGAAAGGGGCTTCAATGGCCTAGAGTTCATGATTCTTCGCTTGTGCAACCGCTGAACGCATGTCGTCGAAGTGATGTGGAACTGCTTAGATGGTCTTTAGGAAGAGTCGCTGACGGACTTCACTGAGGCCTCCCATAGGGCGCTGAAATGCGGCTCACGTGGTGGAATGAACCGGAATTCAATTCCTATCTCCAAACACTCCGTTGTCCAACCGGTGCCCTTGACGAATGAGGCGGCCAACGAGAAGTCTTGACCCTCATCGTCCGCTAGCTGAAGTAGAGCTCGTGTTGATAGGTACAGGGCACAAGAAGTGCCGTAGGTGACGGTGTTCAGGCGATATACGGTGCACAGCAAAGATGGTTGAATTGTAGGTCCTGTGAGCAGAGGGTTATTCAAGGAGAGTTGGTTGCTGCTGTTGGATGAGCCGTAGAAAACGACCCTGATCTTCGTCGGGGATGAATAGGGACGTATTACTGCGTGATGGGGCAGAATATACTGAGGCAACGCGTCGCGAGTCATCATCTCCTCCATGTGACCAAGCTGTTTTAACTCTTCCGTGAAATCTGCATAGTTCTTGTGTAGAATTTTCGTCGCTGTGAAAACGCCTTTCGACTGCTGAAAATCGACGGGCGGGTATCTCCGATTGAATGAAGTAGTCCCTGCCTTACTGGCCTTACGAACAGTAGTAGTAGGATAAGCGGAAGAAGACGAGCGAACAAGTGTAGCAGAATCAAGAAAGCTTAGCTGTAGCTATAGAATAGCTTTAAAGGGTAGCTGATGACAAGAGTTTGAGTGAGAAGTGAAGTGAAGTGAAAGAAGAAAATTTGTGAAAGACAAGAACATGCAAATGCAGAAAATGATAAATGTGTAGAAGTTGAGGTTTCATGGAGCAAAACTAGACCGACACGAATGCACCTAGATGTAGTGCATCGTAAATAAAGAAAGACTGCGCTAAACATAGCTCACGAAAGGAAATAGATTCAAGCTGCTTTTTCGCAGAAAATGCAACTTTTTCTTTTGTGCTTAACTTTTTATAGTATGGGTAAAGATTGAATACATTTTGGGTGCAACTAGTTTAGAGTGTAATTTTTACATGTGCAAAATTGTATCAAGTGGTAATCGAGAGAACTTCCAAAGAAAAAGAAAAGCTTCAACAAAATTGCGACAAATGGCGCGTTCATGGAAAATCCAGGCCATTCTCTGCTGGATCGCGGAAAAGTTGGGAATCGACAATCCGACTGTGTGGTAAAATCGTTCAAGGAGACCCAGACGACTCAGCGGTGAGCTGGCAGAGGCAGAAAAGCGAAGACGACCGACTCTGTGTACGCAAGAAAGTTGAAGGATTGAAGGGACGAGGCCAAGGAGGTCAATTCCGTCTGGTTTGTCCAGCAGACAAGCGAGCCGTACTCCACGTCTTTAAGGTAAGGAAGGTGACTAACCGAACCGATAAACAGAGTACGGTGGCCAAATCCAGCACCAGGAAGCTGTACTACTAGTGCAGTTGGTGCAGTTGAAAAGCATCGCAATGAGATGACATCAAAGTGGACGCCAAGCGGATCCCCGGCTTGAAGTTTTTCGTCGACAAGTTTCAGAGAAGTTCCGGAAGAAGTACGTCGACAAATTTGTCAAGAAGTAGTTGGTGTGGCAGGCAATCTGTGGATGTGGCAAACTCAGCAGGCCGTACACAACAACCGGCTCAATCAACGGTCAAATATATAAAGAAGAATGCCTCCAGGAGCGCCTGATGCCCTTCCTCCGACCCCATGAAGGTGAAACTCTGTTTTGGCCGGATCTGCCATCGAGCCATTACGTGAAACCGGTGATGGAGTGCTACGAACCTAACGATATTGTGGAGGCAAATCGGTTAACCTTGCCAGATCTTCACCCACTGGAAAAACTTTGGGCAAATATGAAGGGCAAGATCAGGAAAACAGGAAAGATTAGGAAAACAGGAAATGTCTTTCAAGTTAGAGTGAACGAAAGTGTGTTTAAAAGATTGCGCAAGTGATGCACATTTGATCAGTAGCATTACGTCCAAAGTACCGGCATTTAGCCTAGCAGAGGAGATTTAATAAACCAATTTTGCAAAAACATCGCTATTATGTGTTAGTTTATTCTCTGAGATCTAAATATCCGACTTGTAATGAATTTTTGATGACATCTTTTGTCTGTTGCATTTTTTTCGAGTACAATCTTTAGTGTACATATTAAGGGGGATATACAGTTAGAATGACCAAAAATTTCATTTTTTTTAATTTCCGTAGAATACATTCCTGCAACATTTTTCGAAATTCGAACTCCAAGTGTTTCGTTTCACCGTTTTTCGAAGACGCCTGCTTCGCGCACAGACCGATAACTAGAACTTTCAACGCGTTTTTCTCAAAACAGCATTTAAGGAGTTTATGCCGGTGATAGCTCGAAAACTAATTATTCGATTAAGATGAAACTTATAGGATTTCTTTATTATAGTATTACCTTCGATATGAATTAAAAATTGTTGTAATATCTTATTATTAAATATGGCGGAAAAAATGTGGATTTTTTAAAAAAAAGTTACGCCAAAAGTGCAAAATTTTTTTTTACTTCCAATTCTTTTTTTCCAATTCATCTACTAACTGTAAATGAAATTGATGTAATTTTTTTGGGTTAGCAGGTTTCAGATCGAAACTGCGACCAGGAGAGCCGCCACAAGCAAAATGCAACGACTTATTCAACGTACTCTAACGCCCGCCATTTTGTTGAAAAAAATTTGAATATTTTTGTATACTACATGGATATACTTATCTATCTATCTATATATATAAAAATGAAATGCTGTCCGTTCGTGACAGCATAACTCACGAACGACACGATGGATTTACTTGATTTCTTTTTTGTTTGATTCGTCTTGGTTTCCAACAGGTTTATATAAAGAAAAAATTAGAAAAATTTACTGAAAAATGAAAAAAAAACATAAAAACCAAATTGTGATTTTGTATGGGAATATCATAATATGCTAGACAGCAAGACCATATTTCGATTTGTAAAGAGGAACCATTGAAAACTATTATAATGGCTTCGTAATTAACATAAAAAAAACGAGAGAGGAGAGAATAACTTAGCATTAATATGTTACTTAGCACCTTTTGAAAAGATATACAAAAAATGATATTACACTAGAGTCGTTTACTTTTTTTTTTACGGGGTTTTTTTACGGGTTCAATTTTTTACGGGGTTTTTGGAATTTGACGTGGTTTGCGGAAAAAATACGCGGTTTTCGTTATTCACGCGAGTAGATACCGTTCGTTGAAATGTGATCAAAAACGCGTCTCAAACCTAACTTTTCTCGCTTTTTACGATGGTTTTGTAAACTACGGGTTTTTACGCGGATCTAGGAATTTACTCGGTTTTTTAAGTAGTTTTTATCCATCCCACTCATTCCTGTGTAAAAAGTAACTTCAGTGTAAACGATTTATAGCGTGTAGATGCACGTATAAACTGGAACGTTTGTATTGGTGACACTTCGCAGTGAGATGTAAATTCTCGATCAACAATAGAATAGGGCCTATCAACATTTGTAAACAAACATTTCTGAGCGCGTTTTCTCTTAAACCATTGGCCACTCACGCATACCAATACCATAATCATGTAGGGAAAAGTTTCTCTACACGATGATGCTACAGATTTGCGTGTGTAGGATATGGCTTCCGAGAAAATAGGCTCAGAAGTGTATGTTTACAAATGTTGATAGACCCTATTCTATTGTTGGTCAAGAATTGGAGTGAAGGTCTATGGAAAGTGAAGGTATAAGTTAATTTTTGGTTACATTAGTATCGTTCGCCGTGAGATAAATAGTGCATCAAGAAGGTGAAAACGAGGATATTACTTAAAAATTAAGTTGCGATTTCAGTTCATTTCAATTAGTATTGTTGTACAATGCCTCCAACTAGACAGAATAATATCGGTCGGCTGCTACACGCTCAAAACTGCCTCTCTTTCATTTGTATTGCTGTCCTTTTTTTTCTCACGGAAAAGTTACTCAATTCTCGTAAAAAGTGGAACAACTCAATTGATGAGTTGTTCCACTTTTTACGAAAACTGAGTAACTTTTCCGTGAGAAAAAAAGGGACAGTAATACAAATGAAAGAGAGGCAGTTTTGAGCGGCTTACCGATTTGGCATCTTACCACAACTCAACAGTGAGGAAGAAATGGTACGAGGAAAATAATGTCATTGTGGTACCTCGTGACATAATTCCTCCAAATTGCCCAGAGCTCCGACCGATGGAGAAATTTTGGGCAATAAAGAAGGCTGATTGGTAGAAAATGGGAGGAGGGTCAAAAGCGGTTAAAAACTTCAAGCAGAAGCGGACAAAAGCGTGCAAAACCAGAGGAGATAAGCTTGACCAAATTTTGATGGTAGGAGTCAAGTCAAAGGTCTGAAAGTTTGGGCGTGAGGGTGAAATTAAAATCTAGTATTGCCAAAGTGTAAAGGAACATATTCCACACGCTAAGCTCTGTTTACCCATAATCTCATAAAAGTGCACATACTCATTTATGGAGAAAGTTGACTTAACCCATATATGATTAAATTTGTATGGAAAAAAATTCTCATATATGGGTAAGTAATCACGTACCCATTAATGGGTATGTGCACTTTGTGCGATTATGGGTATTCTTTACCCATATTTGGGTAAACTGATCTTAGCGTGCAGGAAAATAAAAGTTGAAAAAATGTTTTGTTTGGATTTCTGTTAAACCTATAACGTTTGTATAATGATACAAAATTTATTTCCTGACAGGCTTTAGAATGAATATCAAAACTGTTCATGTTACCAGCATTTGGTGTTCATTTTACCCCCAAATTAGGAATTATGCGAAACAGTTACTTTAACGTGAAAACAGTATGAAAATACGTACTTTAGTTGATTAAAGAATGTGCACACCAAAAAGTAGTCGTCGGAGATGCCCTAATGCAGTCTTCTCCGTGTACGCTTTACTAATCCGATCACTACTACATGAATATTAATGTATGTGTCCTATGATGAAGACGTCGTTTGGCTACAGTAACCTTCATTCAGTAAAATGGCGTCGAATCAAGAAGAGTGGAAAATCCAGATATGTCGCACGGCGATATTGCCAAGTCATTAAAATCGCAAAATCTACGGTTACTAAAGTGCTAAAAAACTTTCAGCAGCGCTTAACTTTAAAGAGAAAGGTCGGTTCCGGAGGTAACCATGATTCTCGTTTCGTCGCGGAGAGGAAGAAAGTGATTAAAGAATTTAAGAAGAAACCGAATATCTCCGTTCGTGATGTGGCGAATAAAGTGAAAATGTCTCCATCGTTCGTCCAGAAAGTGAAGAAAAGTGCAGGCTTGAAATCATTCAAAGTAGGTGTCGCTTCAAATCGTAACGACAGCCAGAACAAGAGCGCAAAATCTCGATCGAGAAAATTATATGACACTATGCTGAAGGAATACGACTGCATAATATTGGACGACGAAACATATTGCAAAGCTGACTTTAAGCAGATACCGGGACTACAGTTTTATACCTCGTTGCAAAGAGGAAATGTTGCTGATCGTTTAAGCAAAAAAAAATGTCGAAGTTCCCAAAAAAATACCTCGTATGGCAGGCAATATGTGGATGCGGTCTCAGAAGCGACATCTTCATCACGACTGGCACTCTAAATGGACAAATTTACGCAAAAGAGTGTCTGAATAAACGACTGTTGCCGTTCATTCGGGAACACAACGGTTTGGTGCTGTTCTGGCCTGACCTGGCATCTTGCCATTATGGAAAACTGGCTAAGTATTGGTACATTGCTAATGGTGTAAGGAGTGTATCGAAAAGTAGTTATAAACATTCGATGCGTTATCACGCATAAACTACTGTATATATTTTTAGCGTGTAAGCGCCATTTGCTTTGTTTACATGTCAAAAATGATTATTCGGTTCATTCATTTCCGTTGATAAAGTTGTATTCAAAATGTCGCGAATTGAATTTGAGACTAAAAAGAAAATTCTGCACACTTGGTGCACCGAAAAGGGTGTTACTTACAACCAGATTGCGAAAAGAGTAAATGTTCACCCGGCAAGTGTAAAACGCATCATCGAAAAGTTTGGTAAGGAGTGCTCCCTCAAGGATTTACCAAGAAGTGGCCGGAAACCCGGCTCCAGCAACCCCGATTTGGACCAAAAAGTTGTGGATTATATTCAACGGAACAAATCTGCCTCTACTCGCGATCTAGCCAAGAAGTTCAGGACCAGCATCGGAATGATTCAACGAATCAAGCGCAGGAATGACTTGAAGACGTACAAAAGCAGAAAGTGCCCAAACAAACTCCGGAACAAAAGTCTCGTGCCAAAACCAGGGCTCGAAAGCTGTACAGCTGCATTTTGGACAATGTCGACCAGTGCATTTTGATGGATGACGAAACATACGTTAAAGAAGATTCAAGAACGCTACCGGGGCCGCAGTTTTATACTAAATCTGTTGGGGAACGTGTGCCAACCGCAGATACGACTGTTGCGATGGAGAAATTCGGTCAGAAGGTGCTCATTTGGCAAGCTATTTGCACATGTGGCTTGCGTTCTTCAATTTTCTATACAAAAGGAACTATAAATGCTGAGATTTATCAAAAGGAATGTTTGAAGAACAGGTTGCTACCATCGTATAGAAAGCACCAGTCCCCTCCTCTCTTCTGGCCAGATTTGGCATCGGCACATTACGCCAAATCCACTCTACAGTGGCTGACGGAGAATAACATCAAGTTCGTAGAAAAAGACATCAACCCACCAAACTGTCCCCAGTTGCGACCGATCGAACGCTATTGGGCAATAGTCAAGCGTATATTTAAGAAGGGTGGTACAGTGTCCGATGATGACCGATTTTAAGAAAAATTGGGCAGCGGCATCCAGGAAGTGCACAAAGGTCACTGTGCAGAATTTGATGGCAGGTGTCAAATCAAAGGTACGGGCATTCTACAGAAATGAACATGATGACTAGTTTTTCCGTTTGGATCTTTTGTAAACATGTTAAGCTATAATAAACTGAAATAGTATGTTAATTTTAACCATGTTTTCATGCCTATTTTATTATTTGGAAGTTTATAACTACTTTTCGATACACTCCTTAAATATTGTCCCAAATTATTGCAATCCGCCAAATTCGCCAGAACTCCGTCCGATCGAAAAGTATTGGGCTCTGGTCAAGACGAATCTTCGAAAAACGAATAGCGTAGCAATTGATGAGAAAAGCTTCAGGCGTAACTGGCAGAAAGCGGCAAAATTGGTGACGGATGACACTGTGCAAAAACTGATGGAAGGTGTCAAACGAAAGGTGCGGGCATTTGGATATAACAGGTCAAATTGACTTAACTGTATATGTTTTATATTTGTATTTCTATGAAGTCTTAAATAAATGATTTACTTTTGATTTTCTCATATTTTCCATTTCATACCACTAATTTCCCGTTGACTACTTTTTGGTGTGCACATTCTTTACTATTGACTTATAAGTTGAATTTTTATTCTTATGCTCCGGTTTGTAGAAATCATCACTTTAACACCACGAAAAATGGTAATCGAAGGAGGTCAAAATTTACATCACCTGCAGAAAAGTGCATGGATGGTTTGATTTTGTTTATTCTTTTCAACATTTGACAGTTTAATGCAATACAGGGTTGCTCTAATAGCTTCATATGCTTCAAATATAGGGTATGTTCATTTTACCCGCCGTTCCCCCTCATGGCCAAGCCAAGCACAGCTGGCGAGTTGTTCTCATGAAAATCAAGTCGATTTTCGATTGCTATCCATTATATATTACATTGAACCACTTTTTAAAATACTGCAAAAACAAACTTCGGTAAACCGCAGACCCCAATTTCAGTCCGACATCTTCGGCCGCCGACCGGCATCTCAAGAAATCCGTTCAAACTTTCGCTTTCGTTCACTCCACCTTTCTCGCACAGCATCTTCGAGCCAGTGGCATTCCGTCTGGCAAACGTCTAGTCTGCTCTCATAGCGCTTATGTTATTACCCACCTTCTTTGGCTCCTACATAAGACCGTCCCGATCCGACGAACCGCACCGCACCGACGACCGACCGACCGACCGGGCGAGAGTGCAGAAAGGCGGCAGACTTTGCCTGCTCGTTCGGTTTCGTAAGCAAGCATACACCTTCCAGTTAGAGCAACAGCAATCTAGAGTATCATCATCATCATCATCATCATCATCTGGTGGCTTCCTCGACACTTGCAACAAGCGCCAGGAAGAAATACTTCCGATCATCTGGTTTTGAATTTTATTTTCCGCCCAACCCCCTCACCTTCACTCGCCCAACAACTTTATTATGACTGAGCGGTTGAGAAAGGAATCAACAGTAGAAGCATTGCGCTCGGTTATTGCTGAGATACTCATTCAACAGGTCCCGTCGTCGTCGTCGCATGTGTTGTTGAACAAGTACTGCCTCACGCTGCTGAACTGCCACTGCTAAATGGAGTTTTCGTCGTTTAGGTACAAGAGTGATTATTTCCCTCCAGGCTACAAGGGTGCAACGCGTTCCAACCGATTTTCCCAACGACGAACACGAGATGACGGAAGAAGCTGCGAGAAGAACGATATGGTGCTTCTTATAGACGGCGGCCGTCGCCGCTGCCGCCGCCAATGACAGGCAGCCGTGCGGTACTTGATACCAGTAGTGCAATAATGCTCGCCGAGTACATCTACTACAACCTACTATATCCCTTCACAGATGTTCGCCGTTTGCTGAAGGCACTGTTGTTGACAGTGAACTGTCGAGAATTGCCTTAAATCTGCCACCTCCTTCCTTATGTAGTGTGCGGTTATGAGCTCGGTTTCCCGCTGATCCTTTTATAGGGGAGCGAGGTGGGTTTTCTCACGTTGTTGATACATTGTACTGGAGAATGGTGTTTTCCGGGGAAGTATCAAGTCGACATTATGTCACGCCTACAAATGATGGCGTTTCGTAAGATGGTTGTGTAGCTGATAGCAATTAAATGCGGGACGTTATTGCAGGGTGCATGTTCCACGTAGGGCGGATTTTGAGTGACTTTTCCGCTCGTTCGATTGCTTTGAGGGCATTTTCGAAGATGAGGTTATTGCTGCCTTCATCTTGGTCCGGAACATAGGGTATGATTGTTCTTGCCATACAATCACACTTATTCAAAAAGCGAATTGTTGTGATAACATGAAGCTTGAAATACCAAGAAAGATCGTATGATGACGTTTAGGTTCCTGGCCTTGTTGTTTGTGAATCCTTCCTAAGGTTATATGAAACCCTTACTTCAAGATTCGGATTTTTAGATTTACTTACTTTAGAATCTTACTTAGTACGCACAGTGAATTCTGCACGTGAGTCAGTCAGCATTCTGGGCGTTCTCTGTCTTGGGATTAAGTGTGAGTTTTCAAATGAATCTTGAAAAAAATCAGGCTGTGATTTCAATTGAATCGCATTCAGAAGTTTTGCTAATCTTACTGAATGATAATCAAAAGACAATGTTTTTCGATGAGTGAATCTTGGTCTAGATTTTTAATTACTTTTGGAATAATAGAAATCCCTAAAGTACTAAATCTTGCTAGCATTCTTGCTGCAAGAAATAATCAATTCGACAAATATTTTTCATAAGGACCTAACTGTCAAACGTAAACAATGGCCTTTTCCGCAAATTTCTCGCAAATCCGATATAACTGGCTTACATGGGTAACTTTTGTGCCACGAGAAATTTACGGAAGAGGCCATTGTCCACGTTTGTCAGTTAGGCCCTAATGAAAAAGTTGTGTCGAGTTCACGGTGAATTTTGTTCAAGATTGTTAATTCAATCTACATTCTGGATGGATCTTTTTCGGAACTTTTGAGAGAAAGTTTTTTATGATTCAAAACACATTCGGATCGACATTTCAATTGCATCGTATAAAAAGTTTGTGTTTTTTCTGCTCAGGAGGTTGAGCGAATTTACTAAGAATTCGGTGGGATCTCGGTTTTATCATGCTTGGTTTTTACTCAGGAATCTGAGCTCTGGTTAAGATTTATGAAGGAACATTCTTTGAGACTGTAAGTGAACAAACACTTATCAGGACCCGAAATGTATCATTTAATTTTCAAAATGAGGATCCTGTTTTGGATTCTTATTGTATTGCTTCATTGTAGTAGAGATTTTAAATTATTCTCAGAGTTTTCAGCGATTGGTTATATTGATTTTGTTGAGATCATTGATTTTATTGATTTTATTGATTGTATTGAATTTTTTTATTTTATTTCATTATTTTAGTTTATTTTTTAATTTGGTGTTTTTATATTGCTGATTTTGATATAGTTCTAATTGATCCTTTTGATATTTTTTATCTAGTTCATCTGATTTATTGTTTTTATTTTATTGATTTTAATTGTCTAATTGATTTTATTGATTCTATGCATTGAAATCATTGTCTTTACTGATTTGATTGATATTATTAATTCGTGATAAACATGATTTTCTGCTGTTTTTCCTGATTTAGATGATTTTATCAATTTTATTGCTTTTTACGAATATCTTGATTGTTTTTTTACTCTTTGGATGGTTTTGCGGTTTTTTGTAGTTTCTTTTCTGTTTTTGTTAATACGCACTCTTTATTTTTCCAGCATTTTTATGATGATCGTAATTTTTCAAATTTTCCCGGTTAACTTTTATTATTATTTTAATCCTAGAGGGTTTGAGCTGTTTAGTGGAATACCTGTATCTAGAAATGAAAAGAAAAATTAGTATTTTCAATTTAATTCCACCTAATTCTCATACTAATAACTCGACTCAAGTCGAGTTATTAGTACGAGACACTGGAGAAGTCTGCACATTGTAGACGAAATACGCGTACCTGTCAAGCTAAGCAAAGGTAGTTGGAATTAAATGGAAATTTTTTTCTTCTCATTTCTAGTTTTTTTTTATGATTTAGCAAAGCGCCTATGTATTATTATTTTTTTTTAAATTATCATTTATTTGTACAGGCTTAATCGAATTAACTTTACAGAGCCAAATTTTCATACTTTTATACATCATTTATCTTAAAACTAAAGTTAGGAGGGAGGAGCCGATTACTCGCGGCCGTCTCGAGGTTAATAGGAATTACAAATTACGGATGGGAAAGAGGGTGGGAATTTAAGGTATGGTTTACATAACATATTAAATTTAAATTCTAAATTATCTGAACACTTATAACTATACAATTTATGGTTTTCTTTTGACTTGAACAATTTTTGAAAAAGAAAAAAAAACACACACACATACACATATAAAAAAAAAACTTAAAGTAAACATACAGGTTAAACTAACTACAATCTAAGGCTAATGTTAGTCAAAAACACATAAATGAGTTTCATGTACTCCAAATCACGTACAGCCAAAACATCTCGAACTGGCACATTGGGTTGTCTACCTCGAGCCCGAAGGGAATCATAAAGCCTCGATCTGAAACCACGATGCTCAGCACAAGACCAAATAACGTGATCTGCGTCCTGATAGCCTTGTCCACACTCACAGAGATTGCTGTCGCTCAGCCCAACCCGGTATTAATGAGCGTTCAAAGAATAATGATTGGACATGAGGCGAGACATGACACGAATGAAGTCTAGACCCACATCCATCCCGCTAAACCAAGATTTCTTCGACACCTTTGGGATGCTAGAATGTTGCCATCGCCCCAAATCTCCTTTACTCCATTTATGCTGCCAGCTGACGAGTGACTGTTGACGAAAAATAGTAACAAATTCGTTGAAGGCGATTTGTCGATCATAAATATCGCCTTCCATAGCGCCCACCTTTGTAAACGAGTCCGCTTTCTCATTGCCCGGAATTGAACAATGAGAAGGGACCCATACAAAGGTGATGATAAAATAACGCGAAGATAAAGCACTTAGAAGCTCCTGTATTTTCATGAGAAAATACGAGGAGTGCTTTACCGGCCTCAATGAGCGAATAGCCTCTATAGAACTGAGACTATCCGTGAAAATGAAGTACTGATCCGGTGTTAGTGAGGCAACAATTTCTAGCGTAAAATGTATTGCCGCTAATTCAGCGACATATACGGAACAAGGAGCTTGAAGTTTACGGTTGGCGCTATAAATTTCATTAAATATTCCAAAGCCTGCTGACTCCTCTATCAAAGATCCGTCAGTGAAAAACGATTTAGTGGAATCAACTTGGCCAAACTTTGCAGCAAATATTACCGGAGCAATCATAGGACGATGATGCTCTGGGATTTCACGAAGCTCCTGCTTCATGAGTAAATCAAAATGAACCGAATTGTCCAAATCGGAGAAGCAAACACGATTGGAAATGTTCGGCGAAGGGCTGATATCCTGTGTTATGTACAAATGGTACAAGGTCATGAAGCGGGTTTGAGGATTCAACTCAACCGATCCGAGAGTGGCAACATGCCAGCCAGCACTTCAAGACTCATGGTGTGAGTCGAGTGCATGCAACCTAACGCGATACGAAGACACCGATACTGAATACGTTCCAGTTTAATGAAGTGCGACCGAGCCGCTGACTGAAAACAAAAACTACCGTATTCCATAACCGACAAAATCGTTGTCCGGTACAACGTTAGAAGATCTTGTGGATGAGCTCCCCACCAGGTCCCGGTAATTGTGCAGAGAAAGTTGATCCTTGGCTGGCACTTTCGCTTCACATACTCAATATGGGATCTCCAGGTGCACTTTGAATCGAACCAGAGCCCAAGATATTTAAAGAACATAGAATGAGTTATCGGCTTACCCCAAATTTGAAGCTTCGGTTGTGTTGGGTTATGCTTCCTAGAAAAAACTACCAACTCAGTTTTCTCCGTAGAGAATTCGATACCTAGCTCTAGAGCCCAAGTAGACAAATTGTCTAAGGTATCCTGTAAGGGTCCTTGCAGATCGACCCCATTGGGTCCCGTGACAGACACTACGCCGTCATCTGCAAGTTGTCTCAACGTACAGTTGTCACCTAGACAACTGTCAATGTCTTTGACATAAAAATTATACAAAAGGGGGCTTATGTATTATTATTTGAATTTGTTTGATTCTTTTGATATCTTGTATTTAAAAATATTTGAGATTTTTTTATTGATTTCCTTGGTTCTATTGACTTTATTGATCTTTTTAATGTCAAATCAACATTTTCCTTGAGTTTCTTGATTTTAAAAATTTTATTACTTTCTTATGTTCAAAATTGTCTAGATTTTCTAGATTTCATTGATAATGTTGTTTTCTTGATTTTCTTCATTGTCCTGGTAAGTCTTACTGCTTGATAATTCTCCATAGTTAGTGTTATCTATGGTTTTCTTTAGTGTCTTATTATTTTAATTTCCTTGAATTTATTGATGTTTTGAATTTCTCGAGTTTCTTAATTTTCTTGATGTCTTTGATTTGACTGATTTTAAAAATATTGTTGATTTTCTGTATTCTATGATTTTCTAGATTTCATTCATTCTCAATCTTCTTTCGTTCTTAATTCGTTCGTCTTCTTGATTTTCTAAATTCATTCGATTTTCGAGATTTTATGACTACGACTTGTTTATTTATTTATGTTTATGTTTATGTTATTGATTTTTTCCTGGATTTTTCAGATTTTTATTTTATTTCTTCCATTCAATAATTTTATTGATTCACTTGATTGACGTTTCTTGATTTTCTTCATAACTGGACATAGAATAATGATTTCATGATTTTAGTGATTCTTGTGATTCTATTTATGGTATTGATTTTTTTGATACTTAAATTTTTATAAATTTTAAGATGCTATTAATTTTATTGAATTTATTGATTTTAATGATTCTATAAATGTTATTGATTATTTTGAATTTATTGTTTCTATTGATTTTATTGCGTTTATTGATTTTTTTGATGTCATTGATTTTATTGATTTGATAGATTTTATTGATTTTATGGCATACTGTTATTGTTATGTTTTGTATTTATTTATTTATTTTCTAGTCTTCGAATTTAAATTATCGCACAGACAGTTCTTACCATGTACTTATTATATTCGAATTTTAAAAATAGTCTTTAGTATTCTCCGTGCGTGGAGTAACGATTATGATGTAGAAGGAGTTGTTCGCTCATTACCATAAGGCACCAAAAGTGGACAGTAATGTTTGCTGGAATGAAAGATATGAAGAGAAAGTGTTGGAAGTTCCGTCAGTGTACGGCAGGTTGGAAATGGAACAAATGTTTTAGAGATTGAGCGAAAGGGCATGTGTCCAGCGGTACTCAAACCATGTACGTCATCCTCTACCTAACATCCCACTGCTGGGTAGGTCAAGGCACGGACAAGTCCGCCACCTCAACAGGCAAAAGATGACGTATGGAAAGCGCTCATGTACCATTGGTGGCTTTGTGATATTTAGTTATTCTAGCGATATATTGTGTGCACTCTGTTTTTGATGCGCACATGGAAGAGGAACTCTCTCCTTTTTGGGATTTGTTTCGATTCGCAACGTCTGAGATCACTCAAGCCATCTCTAACATAGAGACTTCGGAGAGAAACACCGTGAAGCTTTACGATGAACGAACCTCTTCTTCATCATGATTTTATCGATTGTTTTGATTTTATTGATTTTTATGATATATAGCGATTGTATTAGTTTTTGCTGATAGCACTGATATAATTGATTCTTTTCATTTTCATATTTTCGAGTTAAACAAAATCTTCCAAATTAATTGATTTTACTAATTCTACATCATAATCGTTACTCCTCGCACGGAGAATATATAACATAACAATTAATGTATGTGAAACCATAAATGGTGGTAACCATTAATTATACTGGTGGGGACCAGTATCGCATCGCTTCACGGTGTTTCTCTCCGAGGTCTCTACGTTGGAGACGACGAGAAAAACTTTAGTGATCGTCAGTCGGTGCGAATCAAAACAAACCCAAAAAAAGGAGAGAGTTCCTCTCCCATGTGCGCATCAGTAAACAGAGTGCACACAATAGATCGCTAGAATAACTATAAAAGCCACAGTGGTACATGAGCGTCTTCCAACCGGACATTTTTGCCTGTTGAAGTGGCGGATTTAGTCCGTGCTTTAATCTACCCCGCAGTGGGATGTTAGGCAAAAATGTCGTTGGTTCGAGTACCACTGTACACATGCCCTTTTCGCTCAATTTTCCTAAAACATCTGCTATGTTTCAAAGCCTGCCGCACACTAGCGGAACTATCAAAAACTTTCTCTTCATATCTTTCATTCTAGCCAAAAACATTGTTGTTCACTCTTGGTGCCTCATGGTGATGAGCGAACATCTCCTTCTACATCATAATCGTTACTCCTCGCACGGAGAATATATAACATAACAATTAATGTATGTGATTTTACTAATTTTTTAGATTGTGTTTTTTATTGTCTTGCTTTTCGTGATATTCTTATTTTTGGTGGCGACTTCACCGTAGTGGTTAACAACCATACCTTTCACACAAAAGTTTCTTGTTTAACTCTCACTTCGGACAAGTCGCAAAAATACCCAAAAGGGAAATGAGCCACCCTGACGCTGAAAATTTCAATAATCCAGAAATAAAACCTTTTCTGTATTTTTTCGTTGGTTCGTCATTCCTTGTACGTTCTTTTCTTTGTGGGTGTGTGTGTTTTTTTTCTGTCATTAATTCTTTGTCCTTCATATATTTGACTATCGTTACTCTTAAAATTTTGCCTATTTACTAATTTTTATATTTTCATTTGTTTGATTCACTTGATGACCCGTTTTTCAAAATATTACAGATTGATATTGCTTTCTGTATACGTTATATGCTTCACTTTTTCTAGGTTGTCTTGATTTTGATTGGGAAACTAGGAGAGTTAAAAACTAACACTTCATTTGATCACTTTTAAAAAAATAAAACATAAAACATTGAAACAGTTTTTCCAATCATCAATAGGAAAACGCGAGAAATTTTTTTTCTCGTTTTACCAGTGATAATTTTAAAAAGTGTTTCAATGTTTTATTTTATCTTTCTTTAAAAGTGATTAAATGAAGTATTATATTTTAATTCACCTAGCTTCTCCTTCACAATCGTTCTATTAATTGGCTCAAAAAGTTTTTTAAATAGTGTTTTTTTTAAGTGAAAGTTAATTTCTATGATCATCTATTTTTTCTTGTTTTATATCTTCAAAATTTTCTAGATTTACTTAATAACCTTGCGGTTCTCAATTTTTTTCGTTTTCCTGATAATTGGTTCTTAAAGATTCTTCATAAAGCGTGGTTTCCTTGGTTTTTGTCATTGACTCGATTCCTTTTGTATCCTGGATATTGATAATATCCCGAATTTTTTGGTATCCTAAACTTCCTGATTTTCCTGATTCTCGTTATTTTCTTGATTTGGTGGATTTTTTTGAATGTTCTTGAATTTCTAGAATTTATTTAAATTTTTGACTGTGAGGATTACTATGATTTGCTGTATTTCGATGATATACTCGATCCATATTTATATTCTGGATTTTTTGATTCCCTGGATTTGCTAGATGTTTTGTAAATCCATTTTCATATACTTGAATTTTCATTTGCTGGTTTGACTTTTCTTGATTTTCTTGAAATTTTTGATTATTATTTTACAGATTTTCTTGAGTTATATATTATTCATATCGTTTTCTGACATATTTTCTATTCCTTTCATTTACTTGATCATTTACTTTATTCGTATTTTTATTTGTTTGATTCACTGAATTTTTTTATGCTTCATAATGTTGGACCGTTTTTCGATTTCGGTGATTGTATTGAGATGCTTGATCTCTTTCTATCATATCTGAAATGATTCTTGGCTGTCTTAACTTTTTATGATTATCTGGACTTTTTTGAAGTTTTCTTGACTTTATTGAATTTATTCATTTTCTTGATGTTCTTGCTTATCTCAATTTTCATGATCATTCTTATTTTCTTCAATCATTCTAAGTAATTCTTCATTATTCGTGATTTACTTTATTATCATTTATGTCTCGATAATTTGATATCCTTGATTTTCTTGATTTTCTTAGTATCTCAATGTCTTTTCTACTCCTGATGTCTTCGACTTTATTGATTCCTCTATAATATTGATTTCGTTAATTTCCTGGATATCTAATTTTCTAACTTTTCTTGATTTTTCAGATTTTCTGAATTATTTTGACTTACTAAATTGTCTTTATATTTTCTTGAATTTCCTAATTTGCTTGATTGTTGTGATTTGAGATTCTGATCTTACGATGTGTGCTTGATATATATTTAATAACATTGGTGTACCAGATTTTCTTTGGTTTCCTGAATTTTCAAGTTTATTTTCTACTATTTCCATTCATTTTCTTTTTGACTCGAATGATTGTCTTTGTTTGATTTTCTTGATTCACTTGAACATTATTTAGCAAAATGATGATATTTTTTTTTCTTGATTCACTGATAATTAATATTCCTACACATCCACTTTTCTCTTTTCTGTCTCTTGATTTTCTTTATTTGCATGATTTTCTTTGTTTTCATGATTTTCTTGATTTTGTGACAATATTTTTCGGAGCTTTTTGTAAGTTTTTCGGGTGTTCTTTATTTGTATTTATGTGAGTTTAATTTTTTTATCAGCTTGATTATTGTTACTTTTCATTTATCCCCAATTTACTTTATATTCATTTTGCTTTGTTTTATTCTCTTGATTTCCTGTTTTCAACACATAAAGCATGAAATTGATTTTGTGTGATTCTCTTGACCTTCCTGATCTCTTTCTTATTAACGGTTTTGTTTTACTGTCTATGTTTTTTGACAGTGTCGTGTTTTAGCTTCTTTTTATCTGCTGAATTTTCTAGATTTTATAGATTTTCTTGATAATCTTGATGTTCTTCGACTTTTTTTTCAATTTTTTTATAACTGATTCTTGATAACTCTTCATAAATCGTAATTGGATTTGCCTTCTGTAGTTTTTTTTTCGTTTTCATTGATTTACTTGATTTTCTTCATCATTTTAAATGCTTTTATGTGCCTGTTTTCTTTTTAATCTTAATGATTCTTTTCATTTTCTAAGTTTCTTGATTTACTAGAATTTTATAACTATAAATTAGAAGAAAAATTAGTAATCTCCATTTACTCCAACTACCTTCTGTCTCGACGGATACGTATTGTTCATAATGTAGACATCTTCAGTGTCTCGTACTAATAACTCGACTCGACCAGTCGAGTTATTAGTACGAGACACTGAAGATGTCTGCACATTGTAGACGAAATACGCGTATCCGTCGAAGATAAGAAAAGGTAGTTGGAATTAAATGGAGATTACTAATTTTTCTTCTAATTTATAGTTACAAGTATTCCACTAAACAGCTCAAACCCTCTAGGATTCATAAAACATTTGCTTGGTTGTTGTTCGGTCCGTGATTTTCTGTTTTTCTGTATTTTTTTTTATTTGTTTTTCACATGCTAGATTTTCTTTGATATCCTGGATTTACTAGAGTTTTAAAATAAAAATTTATTCATTTCAAATTTTTTCTATTCTTGATTCAATTTTAATTATTTCCTTGATTTGGCTGAGAACTTTTAAATGAAATTGTTAAAATATTGATATTCCTTAATAATCTAGTATTTTTTGTTATTATTGAATATTTCATTATGAATGATGTTCTTTTTCCGCTCTTAATTTTGTTGATCGTCTGATTTTCTTGATTTTCATTGCTCTTTTAATTTTTGTTCCTGATTTGCCATATGAGCTTGATTATAGTTTAATAGGAAATGTTTGTTTTTCGATTTTATTGATTTAACTGTCCTCATATACTATTTTTTATTTTCTGATACATACATACTGATTATATTTTTGATTCTCTTGATTTTCTTTTCTTCCTCTCCTTAATTTCCTTGAATATAGATTTGTACTTATTATTCTCGATCTTCAAGTATTAGGTATCTCCGATGGTCTTTGGGAAATCAAGAAAAATAAACAAAAAAGAGATCGCAATCCATTTATGTGTTTCTTGATTTTTTATAGTATTTTTTTGGGTTTATTTTGCATTTATTAAAGCTTCCAGCACGATAATTACGCCTTGTTTATTTCGGAAACAGGATCTTACTTTGTCCAATAAAATTTTTAATTAATTCAATAAGGTATTCATTACATATTACTCTACTGATTTTTCCTTAAATCAAACGCAGTCATCCGGGATTTTGATGGCCCAGGAAAAGTTTTCTGATTTGCAGTGGCAAATCCTACAAACAAAAATTAAATCTTTCAGATGCACAATCGTGAAAAAAAACGGAGTCAACCAATCAACAGATATCATCTAATTTAATAAGTGTTCTACGTCATTTCACGTAGAGCCACGAAATGCGTTCCGATTATCGCATTCAAGATCGAACGCAGGAAGGACAGGAACAATCACATCTGTTCCGTGCGGCATAAAGCTTCGCAAAGTAGATTAGTTTGTAAAATCGTCGGTTTTCTAAGAAATTCTCCCTTATACTAGGCCTAGAAGCAAATTTTAATAAACTACATCGACAAGTTTCGATTGCTTTATTGAGAACCTTTCAGTTCTTTTAAGTCGAATTATTTCGTAAAAAGACAAAATTACTACAGCCAGTAGAACACTCCAGCATTTCGTTCAATATACGTCTAATTAAAATCCAACATTGCAACTACCGGCACTCCTCCTCTCAGGTTCCCCGTATCCCTCAGAGTTCTATAAATGATGAATAAATTCCATATCTTATTCAGGAACATTTTTCTGCCTTTTGGCTCTGCCGCAAGAAACACAGACCTGGACATTTCCGAACGAACAGCCGGTGCATGTTGTAGCCTTTTACATATACTCGTGTTCGGTTCAATTATTCAGCGAGTAGTGTTCAAATATGCACACATATATGAATGGGTGTTGTAGGTAACGTGCTGCTCGTTGTTCTGTGCTACACGACAAGGACTCTTCTGTTTACGCTTTCCAGGACCAAGAACTGTGAATTGTTTATGATTTTGTGTACGTACATATGTGAACCGTTCAGTGCCACCTAGGCAGCACCGCCGCCGCCTCCGCCTCCCCCGTAGTTGAGGTGATTAAATTTTTAATGATTTTCGATATGGAAATATTTCACAGCATTGCTCCAAGGTTCCATCCCACTGAATAATAGAAATGATTTTTCTACAATGAAACAATTCCACTACTGCCGGGCAGACATTGCAACAAAGTATAACTAGTATGCTCGCTGGCATGCTAACATTTGAATCACGTTCTTGCCACGACTAACTGGCCCACAAGCTCATCAACTTCATCATCTTCATCATCGTCGTCGTCGTTGTTGTTGTTGTTGTTGGCAGCAGCAGCAGCAGCAGCCGGAATTGAAGCGCTCCCCCAATAACTCGATTGTACCGTACGGAGACGTCGGACCAGAATCCGACGTTGGCACAAGGCGGCTGCCAAAGTAACCGGTAGCAACTACATCACTTGAGTAGTAATTATATTCATATTTAAATATAAATTATATATTTATATGTTTTAAGTAGCATGCAACCGCTCGTCTCGCTTTAGTGTGACTGACAATGATGACGACTAGTTAGCGTCTAGGCTCAAACGGACGAACCGGGACAGCTGTTTGAATTGAAGTACTCTCTGCTCGTTACATTTCGGTGATGTGCACCGGATGGAGGAGGGCGACGCTCATTAAAGACATCTCTCTGCCGTGTGCTCGACGCTGATGGAAGATGAAGTGATGAAGACGTTTTGCTCGCTGAAAGGTGCAGTAATTGCGATTCCTCCCCCTCCCCCTTCCCCCTGCATTTGCTGCGGTTACTTACTTGATAGCAAATTTGCATACGTGAGACCCAGTGGGTAATTTTGATCTAATTGTTCCCTTGCACACAGAACCAAACGAGAGACACTTAACTTCGGAAGGGAATTCGACGTCACAAACAGCAGCGATCGAAACAAAATTCGAAAATGAAAACCACACACTCTGAATTATGAACCCAAACTGTATCGAGCGGTGGTAGCACAGAAGCGTAGCAAATCGAAAATTATGACCTGCGAGAGAAACGATCTACCCCCAAAATCGAACCGACGGAACGATCAAGTGAGGTGGCAACGATTCAGTCCTACCCGTGGGGCATTCTACGGGCTGACTTCTCTTGCGGAGGAATATTGATTCAAAGAAATATCTGCTTTATGCTTCCGCAGTCGAGGTTATGTTATCTCCGTTAGCATATTCCACCGATATTGCCACGCACCCAACGGGCATTGGAAATTACAATAAAAGTAATGGATATAAATTATAGAGATGCAACTTCTTTCGGACAAGCTTAACCTTGATCGATCTCCCGCATTTTCCCTCCATTTGCCCCGGGAATGCTCCCCGAACCTGATGCAAAATGCAAAATTGTAATGTTTCAGCCTTCTGATGCGTTTCGATTGGAGGTTTCGCAATTGTTTAGTTTCTTCCCTTTTCTCACTGCGTTCGGCGTTCGGCGGCTTGGCTGGGCTCTAAGGGTAGTAATTAAATTTTATTTGTTTGAAACATGCAAATGTGATTTTGGGTTCTGTTTGCTGGCTGAGCTCACGCCCATTCGGTGGATGCAGGTGCCGGAGCCGCACTACGGGCCTTCTGGTGGTCAACAGGTAGACCGACTTTCGACGATTGATGATGTTTGGGATTCTTGATTTGGGTTTTGTTCTTCTTTTAGGATTTTTTCGAGCGTTTTGCCGGATGTCAACCGATTGTTCTAAGTTGCAATTCCACAATATTTAATCGAGAGGTTTCTATGCCATCACCAACTCAGGAAGACTGATACTCTAATATTCCCAGGAAAATTAAGACAAATTTCCAACTAGAAAGGTTTTTTCACCGAATCGGAAATGGAACCCTTACTTACCTTACCAATGGGACCAAGACCGGTGGCTGCCCATGGCTGTACCTGAAGGGTCTTGATCGATCAACCTTGCTCGTTAAGCGCCTCTTCTTCTTGTGCCCGTCGGTTCGTTTTCTAGAATCATTTTACCTGGGCTGTTGTTCGACATTCTTTCGACATGCCCAGCCCATCATAGTCGACCGATTTTAGCGGTGATGAAATACGTGGTTCATTCGCCTCTCCCACGTTCCGTCATCCATCTGCACTCTACCGTAGATCATACGCATCACTTTCTGTCCATCACCAAGCCCTCCATTAGCAATGTCCATGTTTCGTCTAATTACCGATCTAATTAATGTCAACTGTGTGTAGTTGGGCGAACTTTGTTCGACAGAATTAGATAAACGTAACTTATCTGATATAACTATCGAGCAATGGATTTCAACAGATCGTTACAATCTTGAAACGCTTATTCAACAGCGTTACAATCTTGAAACGCTTATTCAAAGTTTGTAACCCACAATTTTACAAAACTTTAATAGTCTAAATTTTGAAAACAAACAAAATGTACTTTGAAAAACGGAGATGTTGTAGTTTTATGTGACTTTTCTGATAATTATCCATTTGTGCTTCGAGATGCTGCGCAAAGCAGTTTTTGGAATAACGATCAGGCTACAATTCATCCATTTGTCATTTATTATACAGTGTCGGGAACGCCAAAAACTTTGAGATTTATTGTCTTTCCTGAGGTTCTTAAGCATGAAACCATTGCGGTCCAAGTTTTCATTTCAAAATTGATGAAATTTTCGAAAGCTAATACATAATTAAAGAAAGTTATATTTGTGTCAGAATAAAGAAGAATAAGAAGAATATGAACAAGAAATAACATATAAAGCAATATCTTTCAACGGACAAAGATGGTTAGTGATACAAAACCAAGTCACTCTTTCGTTCCGATTTCAGAAAACAGATTGAAAGCTAAACTGTTTTTAAATGATGATACGTCGAGCATTCATGATGTTTTTGAATATAGAATAAAGAGAGAAATATTTTGAAAATTGTTCAGATGTTAGTTTAACTCCAGTCAAACCGGCCTTATACAATGAATATCAGGGTTTTTGAAATTTAAAAAAGTGGCAATAACACTGTTTATGCATTACTTCCGCATTACTTTCAAATAGTTCATCCGATTATCTTGATGATGGGTAGTAAATTGTAGGTAATTTCATGTACAATACAAAACACAAATTTTTGCTGATAGAAAATCGCGGTTAAGTTTTGAATATGGCCAAACAAAAATATTTTCTTTTGTTTAAAAAATAAATAAATTTAATGTATAGCGATAACGGTTATAATAAAGCAGTTTATTTTATTCAATTTTTTTGTTCAAAATTGGCTTAGAAATCATAATTTGCCATCAAACACATATATTTTCTTGAAACAGATCAATTTCATTTAAAATGCATCAGCATGGCTTCTTCAGATTTTTTTTGTTTAAAATTTCTCCATAAGCCAGAAGCCATGAGAATGCGCGTTCAGAAATCTTTTTTTTTTGTGGTTACAATTAGGGGAAAAATTGAGAGTATGTATTTTGATTTTTTTTTTAATTTAGGTTAAAATTAAGTTTTTACCATAGGGAAGCGGAACCTATACTCACAATAGTACATATATTCATTAAATGGACGCAATAACCAAGAATATATGATCCTGGCAAATAATATTAGGTCTTGATTAAATGGACGCAATAACCAAGAATATATGATCCTGGCAAATAATATTAGGTCTTGAATATAATTAAGAGCTATAAAAATGTTTCTAGCAAAAAACATTAATGTGCCCTCTTGGTGCCTCATGGCGATGAGCGAACATCTCCTTCTTCAACTTTTCCGTATAAAATTGGAAGAAAATTATCAGAATCGAATGTTTTGTGTGTTGCTAAACGATTAACGGTAATTGAACGATGATTGTGAATAACTTGTGTACTCAGTGTTCGGTATTCAGTGCATATTCACCGATTTCCACTGGAGGTCTGCTTATTGAGCTCAAGATAGGATCCGCTTCCCTAGAACATTTTTTTTCGACCAGTCTTAAATTCTCTCCATAAACTCTTATCAGTTCCCTACAATTCGTTTTCAGACGATGTTTTCATACAATCAATAGTTTTTGAGTTAACATTGTTTGTATGAAACTTATGCAAAAACACTTACGACCTTTTCAAAACTTACTCGAGAATCTTTTTTTTCTATCAGATGAAAATGATCAGTTTCCAACACCGAAAACACGTGCGAAATCTCATTCCAATCAACGACCATGAATTTTGGTCGATCGGTTATTTGGCGTGGAATCCGTCATATGAGATCTTCCGTACTCACATTTGAAATCCGTGATAGGAAAATAATGTGTTAAAATTGACATTGGACACCCTACCCTTGCCGTAGGACGTAGTTTTCGTCAAAATTATAACCGTGGAATTTTTTTTTTTTTTCAAAACTGACGCGCGACCGCACGAAATACCAACCGTTTATGGGCTTAGCTTGCTTCGATCAAATCGCGAAATTTAATATACTTTTTGTACAGTTAAAATTCAAAATCTCCGTTTCATGAACTCTCGAGTATTTTTTTCAATCAGACGTATCTGATTTAGTCAACAAAGAGGGGAAGAAAGATTCAACGTTAAATTTTTGATATTTTTAGCGTTTTCCTGCTTATTATACAGATGAAAAGAAACATTGATTTTTATTGTGTTATCTTATGCACATAAAGGAAATGCTCAATTTGGCAGAAAAAAATGAAAAAATGATGTTAACTTAAGCTGGAAAACTCTTGAATCGATCCTGTTGTATGAAAGATTACAAACATTATTGTATGCCTCATGAAGGATTGCAAACAATTTCGTTGTATATGCCTCTTTTGGCTTGGAATTCAACGAGGGGAAATTATACGCACTTGTTAAAATATTTTTTTTTTTAACTGTGTTGGGAATAAAGAATACAATTTACCTATTTAACATGATGGTGATGCTATTTTCCGTGTGAGTGCAGGGAGTTTTGAGAAATCTACGTTTGAATCTTATTTTCTCTCTTTGTTTATAGCTGGACACTGGCAAAACCTTGTGGTAGTTTAACTTTAACTGCCAGGTCCCAGGATTCGTCTGGTTTTTTATCATATTGGCAAAAAGCACACAAGTGTTGCCAGATTAGTAGTAATGCAGCCCAATAATGTATCTGAAAATCGTTGAGTAGTTTTTATCGATAAGCATTATAATTCTGAGATGCTGATCAATGGTCAAGTACAGTATTTGCGAATAGTTGGAATGATGCATTTGATCACAGTTGAAATAAACAAAGCTGAAATAATTTATTACCAGAAATCAGAACATTTTTGGAAAGCATTACTCAATAGAAGTACCTAATTCTCTGCGAAACCAGGCCGCCATTGACATGAGATCTTTTGAAATTGAAATGTTTGTGCTTGATTGATTGAAAGTGGTGTAAACATAAGAATGGCACTTTCCTCAACTTGAATTCACGGACCCCTCACTCGCCAGGTCACACAGTTTTCTAAAAAAGCTCGATTTCGCGCAATTCTGAGCCTGCTTATCATGCCATATCGCTAAAATTTGCTTCAAGACCTGTTGTGAATTGTATGTTTCTAGAAATAAAAAAAATTTGGGCTTTAATTCGACACGGAAAATAACATTTGACCGCCATATTGGATCTGGCCGCGATTTTGAATTATATCAGAAAAACAAATTTCTCACTGTGTTGGCAACCACCGATTTTATTTTATCAACCATCATCAAAAACTTTTTTAGGAAGTGTATACAAGTTATATAATGCATCTCTAATTTGCTATGTATAGTACTGCAAGTAATGTTATGTTTTACTTATAGAACACCAAAATATTGGTTTCAAGTGGAATGATAATCAATGAAAATACAACCGAATAATGGAAATATTTTTTTTATTAGAACTTCATCTTTCCAATTTTAGGTTTTTAACTTTCAACAGCCTCAGAACTCTTCGAATATCTTTTTACTTTTAGTATGTACCTTCTTTCGGCAAAAAACAATGATAATTTTGTGTACCTTTGGTCGTTTGCACATTTTCCAGTCGAAGATGGAGTTTAGTCATAGCTGCATTGTAATCGACTTGTTCCACGTAACCAAAAGCCATTGATTTTCCTTGATATAGAACGATAAAGCATCGGTGATCAACTTTATCTCTGGACATAAGCTGTATTTGGAAGCAGCACGTTTGATTGTCTAAGCTACTCCATAACAACATTTGCCGTGTGAACTGGCAGGAAAATTCCATTCAACATCCATTTGAAAATCATTTCTCATGCACTATATGTTGGTGAAATTGTACTTATTTTTATACTGACTCTCTGCGATTGAATTTTGTTTTGTATAAATATTTTGTAGTTCTTAGCAAAATCTGCGTAACAATAGCTTCATTTGGCTTAAGATTTGATTCCAGCTCGAAATGGTAGTTTTTTGGGGGCCAAAGGATGAAGGAATCATATATAAATTGATTACGATAAGTGAGTTTTCATTTACCTTTGTTATATATAAATGTGACAAAAATCCGTTGAGTAAACTGATGAAATTGTCTACAAACTCCTAAGGTGAACTCGTTGTGCTATCAACTAGTTGATAGTGGTTTTCAATTCCAATTGTTGAATTTAATCGTTTCAAGAAGAAAACTTTTGATTGTAAATAATTATCGACTGCAACTTGGTGGTGTTAAGATGATTTCTTTGGTTTTTAGTCTTGAAGAAGGCGAAATATATTACGCCGAAACGTCGGAAAATAGAAAATTGTCTGTTTTCATTATTATCAAGACTGAAAGCCAAAGAAATCATCTGAAAACTTTTGATTCCGTTTAATAATCCTAAAAGCAAAAGTTATTGTCCATTAGTTCTCACACTGATTTTGTCGCGTTGTATTGCAACCGAAAAAATATTGTTTTTATTTTGCGTTCGCGTGTTTTTTTTTTCGATACCACACTACTTTCATCTGGAAGTTTTAAAATTCTGTTGGTGTTACGACCCTTCAAAGCTTTTTCAGCAAATAATTTACCTAAATTTAGTGTTATGATTAAGAAAAGAACTACATCCTGTTTCATTGATTTTTTTCTGCCTACTCCACAAGAGTGTGAGCAATGTTAAAATCTGGAACTATACCGGTTTTGATGAAGCATTGTAGTTATCAATTATATCTTTGACAGCTGGTACCTCAGCGTCTTGATAGTATACTGGATAATTGACCCCCAACATTTATTTTAGTGCATTCACAGCCTGTTTGAATAATTGACATCGAGAACCCTCTCGTCGAAGCTCTCCAACACAGATGTTCTGGATTCCAAGTCGCGATAATGTATTCTTCATGGTATCAAAGTTCCTTTCCTCAGAAATGCTGTCAACCGATGGTGATTCTTCCAAGTTTATCTCACCTTCCTGTTCAGAAACCACCATATCCTCAGAAGAGCAACTCTACTGCAGCCGGATCACTTTCAAACGACAGCATAGATCTACAAGACTGGGGACGGAAACGAATCCAATTCATTCAAAATAATCAACGAGATTTTGTATCACTTTCGTAAGTTACGAAGCTTTTTTACAGTTTGTGTGAATACTTTTCGAAAAAGGATTCGGCGGATCCCCCCCCCCTCTACAGCCAACCAACCAACCAACCCACACACACGCAACCACATACACACACACACACCACATGCGCACAGAATGGCTCCAGCCTACCTAGTTTTGATTTTTAGCTTTTTGATGGTGGTAACAAAATTAAAATCGGCAATTGCGAACATAGTATAAAATACTTTTTTCTGATAACATTTAAAATGGCGGCTAATCAAAAAAAAATCGGCAAATCGAGCTTTTCACAAAACTGTTTGACCCACTGGCGAGTGAGGGGTCCATCAATTCGAGTTGACGAAAGTGCCATTCTCAATTTCACACCACTTTCGATCAATCAAGCCCCAAAAAAAAAATCAATTTCAAAATACTTCATGTCAATGGCGGCCTGGTTTGATAGATAATTATGTACGACGTATGAACCATTTGGTTCCTTCTGATGTTAAATTTGCGCACTTTCAAAATGTTAAATGTAAAAGCTTGCAAATGGCGAACATGCAAAATGTAAACAAAAGGGAAATGATAATTGTAATATTGCAAGTAGAATTTGAAACAGTAATTTCAGATTAACCAATAAATTCAAACACAATCTAGCATACAAACAGATAACAAAGCTACCTTCTGATTCATATATAATACTGATGCAAATTCGTTCGTTATTCATTGAAATTTGCACATTTTTAAAATTCGCCTGTCAATACTAGGATGTTTGATTACGCCATTTTCAATGTTGGCCCCGCAAGCACTGGAAATAAAAGTATCGCCCTATACTATTCGCCTATGTTTCGCCTTCCACTTTTCGCCGTTGTTTTGATTTTTTATCAGTTTCGCCTTTTACTTTACGCCATGTTTATGTTTTGATAAAAATTGTTTTCATTACGAAATAACTCTATGCCCTTTGTAAAAACAATATTGAATAAATAAATTTAAAGCACAACCAGGACAAAAAGGTCAAAACTCATGACTTACGCCCTAATCGCAAATTGCTCCGGAAGTAAGACATCAAATGGTTATGAGTTAAAACTTTGTTTTCAATAGTACGAACTGCAAGGTGATGAGATGAAAATGGGATTGGCAGCCCTAGATACCTTACGTGTATGGAGGTCTTGTATCGTGAGGCGATATTGCTTATTTTGCGATCAGCGTGAACATTCATATGCAGGGGTTTTGGCGCCGGAGATGGTTTTTTATGATGGTTTGAGACCACTCCTTTCTCTGGAAACAAATGAAACACACATTGCTGCATAACTCGAGAACTTATCAAGCAAACGGAACCAAATTTGGCATGTGAGGATTTTTGAAGGCAAGACACGGTTTTATTGGTGTTTGAAAGACAATGGGGGCACTTATACAAATGAAAAACAAAGTTCAACCAAACATTGCACAGTGGGCAAGTACTGATGAAAACTAAGGAAAAAATCTGTAACTTTTGTCGCTTTTAAGCGCGGCTTGTAAACAAGGCCATTTCCGCTTGGAAATTGTCTGGAAAATCGAATGAAACTGGTTTCAATCACCGCACGGATATGGTTGTGTATAACTCCACAACTGATTTTACCTCACTTCCCCTTATAATCTTGAACATTGTATAGAAATCTTTGCACAGACAGGCTCAAGATCAACAAAATAGTGTTAATCCCATGTGAAATTTCCTGAAAAATCGAATAGAGTTTGTTTCAACTACTGCACGGCTCTGTCAACAAAGATATGGTTGGTTTTACCCCACTTTTCCTTATATTTTTGAATAATTTATAGATATCTTTGCTCGGAGTCGCTCAAGATCAACAAAATAGGACTAGTCCTATGTGAAACTTCTTGGAAAATTGAATACAGGTTGTTTCAACCACCGCACAGCTTTGTGAACAAAGATATGGCTGGTTTTACCCCACTTCCCCTTGTATTCTTAAATAGTTTATAGATATCTTTGCTCGGAGTCGCTCAAGATCAACAAAATAGGACTAGTCCAATGTGAAATTTCCTGGAAAATCGAATAGAAGCTGTTTTAACCACCGCACGACTTTGTGAACAAAGATATGGCTGATTTCGAGCTTCTATTCGATTTTCTAGGAAATTTCACATGGGATTAGCACTATTTTATTGATCTGAGCTTCTCCGTGCAAAGATATCTATAAATTATTCAAGAATATAAGGGGAAGTGGGGTAAAATAAGCTCTATAACTCCACAATCATATCCGTGCGGTGATTGAAACCAGTTCCATTGGATTTCCCAGACAATTTCCAAGCGGAAATGGCCTTGTTTACAAGCCGCGCTTAAAAGCGACAAAAGTTACAGATTTTTGCCTTAGTTTTCATCAGTTCTTGCCCACTGTGCATTGGATGAAGTTTGTCAGAAGCAGAAAATTTCTCATCTTCATGCGAAGCGCTGGGAGTGGACGGTAATTTATTGTTAAAGCGAATAGACATGAAGAGAAAGTGTATTGATAGTTCCGGGCAACGGCAGGCTTTGAAATTGAAAGATACAAGTTTGAAAACGAGCGGAGGGCATTGAACGGTAGTATCCGAATCAGGCACATAACCCTCTACCATACTACCCAATGCAATGAGAAGGACAAATCGCTAAAACCAGAAAATAGCAATAGGCAGTATAAGAGCCCGATCTTACTGCCCTACGCACTTACTGCCCAACACTGTGCTGCAAAATGAAAAAAAAATGAAGTGAATATTACTTCCCTTTGTTTACCCCTTTTGTTTACAAAATCAAATATGTCTTTTGGAAAAAGTACTGGAGAATTGGTGATTATAAACCGAGCGGATTTCAGATTTTGTACATGCCTTAAACATAATTTCGTTCCGTATTGCACACATTCAGTCATTTGCGGCAAAAAAAAAACTCAAATTCATCTTCGTCTGGTTAATCTAAAAAAGAAAACCAATCAACATTACTTTCCAGTATACCATTGGTTCAATTGTATCGAACTTATGAATGAACTACGGTACCATAATCCTCTCCGACGCAACAATCTGCCCCGTCACCGTTGCCATCCATCAATCCGGGAACTTTCTTCGCCTACTACGGCGGCAGCGCAGCGCAATGACGAAGCTCTATTATCGTAGAAGATCTCATCTCATTCAGGTCGTTCCAACTAACTAACGACACACAGGAAAACCGATTTGGCCGCCGGTTTTTGTTGTCCGTCGCTGATGGCCTTTGCCAACGTAACTAATAATCTCATCAAAATTTTTGCGTTCTGCAAGACATCAGCGAGATCCAGCGCCCTCTCCCGAGACCAGAGCAGATGGATGTCGTCTTCCCGCGCAGCAACCGGCAACCAGAGCTTCACGCGATCAAACGTTTTCCAACCAAAGGCATCATCAGCAGCAGCTTGTTTATCTTGGTTCGCGCCGTGTTGTTTATTGGTCAAGTTGTTTAAATAATTCACCAATAATAATACTAAACGATTATTGTTATTGTGATTATAAAATAACATCGGGGCGTGCTATCAAAGGTGGTGGTGGTGGTGATGTGAGAAGAAATGGGCACCGGGACGAATAAATTTGGACGATTCATTCTTCTCGCCTTTTCTTTCGAGGTTTTCATTGATCTTTTGAAGGTAGAGATAGCTATGCATCTTCGACGGGATCGGTGGACGTGTGCTGTGGGGCGGGGCCGCACCTTGGCGGTTTTAATGTGATATGAATATTTTTTTCCTTTCATGTGGTTCCATACTGGGGGGTGGAACATATTCTTATTGGCCATACATTTGAGTTTGATTGTGAAGATCAAAGAGGCAGTAAATTGTTCGGCTCGAATAAACAGCTCACGATCCAGTGACCCAGAGAGTTCTTCAAATGCAAGTATATGTTAGGTAGGCAGGCAGCATTTCAATCAGGGCGCAAGGTTCTCGAAAGCTGCAATTACTCCACGTGACTGAGGCGACAAGCGGTAATTTCATATGTGTAGTAAAGTATGTAAATATAATATACGCCAGTCGGAGTGACTCAAGCCCCAGTCCGTTGGGTTTTGTTTTTGTCTATTTGTCGCCGGTGTCTGCCTCGCCGCACTTCTCGGGGTGATTGTCACATTAGTGTACACATTTGCATTTGTCAACCAATCTACGGTTGGATTTGTTATGCAACTCCATATGCAACTCATTTTTTTTTTGTTAGTTTCAAGTCTAGTACAAACATACACACCGATGACAACGACGACGACGATGACGGCTATTAGTTGCAACAAAAAGTTTTTCCACTCCTCGCTCTTTTTCCAACATTTAAATACAAGTTAAGGTCAAGTTTTCAACCTCATTGAAAGCTCTTTTGAAATGCACTTATACAGCTGTACGGAGGCGGCGGCGACGCTCGATGGTTGGATGGATGGATGGATGCAGTCGGCGACGGCCTCTCACCTCACCTTACCTTGGTACCATTTTTGGCCCGGTCAGGAGCGGGCGGGGAGGTTAGCGGGGCAAATTTATTTTTCATTTCTTTACATTTCGCGCTCTAATGTACGCTTACTCAGTGTATATTTACAAAACAGACCGGATTGTGCAAAATACGTGCCTATTTATATTTTTAATTACTTATTGCTTTCTTGAAAAATTGTGAGCGAGCCAGAGGTAGGCAGCAACCGTGCGAACCGGTCGGCCGCATGTCCAGAGTGTCCGAGCGTCCGAGCGAGAGCAATGAAAAAAGTGTTTTTAAAAATTCTGTATGTGTAGCGAAATAGTTTTAATTGCTTATTTATCCAATTACCTGTCCGTGGAATAGTTTTTTTTTCACTCCTTTTATATTCAACGTTCAGCGACGAATCGGAGAAAAACAAAGTCGACGAAGCAGCAGCAGCAGCAGCAGCGGACCCGGAGGCCACGAGAGTTTCGTTATTATAGGAATATGAATTGTTATTCAAGCTGTTTTACGATGTGTTTTACTGCCTGCCTCCCGCTATCGGTCCCCAGGTCGGGACCCCAGTCCTCCTATTTCTATGACACGCTTTTAGTTTGGTAAGTAACTGAGATTCGGCTATGACCGAACGCATCATTACCCGGCGTGGGCAACATTCAACATCTTGCGCTTGCTTAGCTTGCTCCAGAAAACAAAGCTAAAAGATTAACGACGACGACGCGGACGACAAACGGCAACACCGGTCGGTCAGTTGGTCGTCGGAATGTGCGTTATTTAATAGACATCAAATTTTTCATAGAATCGTTTTTAATTACTCTATATTGCTGGTAGGATCGTAAAGCAGTCGCTTTTATTATTTTATTTTAAAAATGCCGACCAGATAAGAGGTAGCAACAATGTGAATGCTGATGATGATGACGATGGTGTCTCAGGAACTCATGGATCGAGTTTGCTGGAAATGGAAGTGTAGTTCAGCTATACATTGCTCTCGACAATTTATTTCACACCATTATTGTTGTACTGATGCTGATTCACCAAAAAATTAGTATGCATTTACATATAAGAAGAAACATACAACAAATTCTCAGTTTGAAGCAATGCAGAGGTTGACACAGAATTAGAATTGGCATTTCCCAACAGAGTCCTCAACTAATCGACTTTATGGAAGGCACCAGGGAAAAATTCTTTGGCTCACTAAAATTCGTTTTCCGATCAGTCTTTTCAAATCTGATGCATGATTATCTTAAATATTTTGGTTGATTAATCCTACATGTTCCCGGCACGTTTTGACGGTGATTAATTGCTTGGCGATTTCCTTTAGCGAATCACAACGCTCGATGATTAGGTTGTAATGAAGCTTTAGCTATAAGTTTATTTCAATTAGTTTAAGATTTTTCAATAAATTTCACACATTACTTACAAAATAGGTTTGCAAATTACGGTTCAAACGCAATCTTCACCGTATCAACCGGTAACACGAGGATTCTGCATATATATTTAAGGTTAGGCTATGTTTACAAAATCATATTTAGAACTAACTTTGTTTTTAAAAAATAGATAGAATTAAGAATAATATTTTAGTTTTTAATAACAATAGCATTTAAGTCTTTAACTAGAGATCCTAACTCACATCACATCACAACTGATACTGATCGGAAATTAAAGTCAGTCTTTTCTATCTCTTTTTCCCGCCGTCCGTACTGTCTTCACGACAGCGGTGTTGACTGCTAATGTCAGTTGCCTTGACAACATGACGAGACGTGTTGCCAATCTCAACATCCTCTCCCCCGTAACACTGGCCGCCAGGTCCAGTTTTACCACCTTCGCCAACATCTAATACTGCCAGTTTGGCCACCGGCCTACGCACAAGCCCCCTCGCAGTTTGTATTACAGCTTGACGAATCCTCCCATCTGCCCCTTGAATCGCTTGGACAACCCGACCTCTAACCCCTTCGTTTCGTTTGCCTTCGCCAACCACCAGTACCAACTGTCCTTCTGTTATCGGTTCCACTTCACCACACCATTTGGGCTGATTGGTCAACGTCGGGAGGTACTCGATAGTCCACCTCTTCCAGAATATATCAAGTTGCTGCTGTACTTGGCTCCACGATGAGCGAAGAGCTTCAGTGGGCTTCGTTGCTTCGACCACCGACTGACGTATACCACTTGAGTTTCCTAACAGGAAGTGGTGCGGTGTGAGTTCCTCACACTCCTCGGAAGTTAGTGGTAGATAGGTCAGTGGGCGACTGTTAACAATCGCTTCGGCTTCAACCAGAAACGTCTCCAATGCATCGTCATCTAGCTTACGGTTGTTGTTGTACGCTACCTCCACGGCAGCTTTGACGGAACGGACCATCCTCTCCCACGCTCCACCCATGTGTGGAGTACTTGGAGGGTTGAATACACACTAAGTTGCAGTGCCAGTGAACGTAGTGGCTAACTCCTCAATCTGCTCCTTCTGCAATCTAGCGGCGCCCTGGAAATTTGTGCCAGTTTCTGAGTATATCTCAGCCGGAGAGCCTCTACGGCAGATGAAACGCCGAATGCTCTTGATGCATGACTCCGAAGATAGGTTGTGAGCGAGTCAACGTGTACCGCGTATGGTTAGGCACGTGAATAACGCTACCCAGCGTTTTGCGCTGCTGCTCCCAATCTTCACCGACAACGGTCCGAAGAAGTCCAGGCCAACATACGTAAACGGCCGTACGAATGACGCCATTTTCGCTAGTGGTAAGGGTGCCATGCGAGGTATCTTCGGTGAACACTTATACACTCGGCACCATTGACACCGATTTGCAACGTTGTTTACTGCTGTTCTCAACTTCGGAATGTAGAACCGCTGGCGAACCTCGTTTACTACGGTTTCCGAATTACCGTGCAGGTATCTACGGTGGTAGCTATCTAATAGCAGTGTAGTGAAAGTATGTTTCGCAGGGAGAATCACCGGAAATTTTGTATCCCGTTTAATGTTTGGAGCTGCTACGATTATGCGTTCTACTCGTAGGATGCCTTCTTCATTCATAAATGGACATAGCTGGTAAAGAGTGCTGCTTTTGTCTAACGGTAGCTGCTCGTTCCTTGGCTTTGAATGGTTATGTCTCATGAGAACCATCTCGTCTGAAAAGTAATGCCACTGTACCTCGCGGATCACATGGCGCTCTGCTTTCTGAAGTTCTTCGGACGGTAATGGGCCTTCGACTCGTTTCTGACCTGCTAACTTTAGTTTAAGATTACCAGCAAAACGGTAAACATATGCGACAACGCGAATAGCTCGGCTAAGTTGGGAATACCGCTCAAGTTCTACCAGGCGTCCTGGGATCCATACCCTTTCGTGGGAATAGCAGGGACGCAATTCTTCTTCTGTCGGCTGTAGGTATATTCGCTGTTTCAGCCATTCGGTTGCTGGTTACTGTAGAAATGCAAGACCTGTGAACCAGACACTTTTAGCGGATACATCTGGGCCATTTCCCCACTTCGTTGCAATATCAGCAGGATTCTGCTTGGAAGGCACCCAGCGCCAGTTTTCTACCTCAGTTGTCGTCAACAATTCCCCAATTCGGCACGCAACGAACTGCTTGTATCGCCTGTGGTCAGCGCGTAGCCAGGAGAGAACGGTTGCAGAATCGCTCCAGAATACCTTCTTTGTAATATGCTGTGTGTGACTGTCCTCAACAAACTGCGATAATCGAGCTCCAAGATCTGCAGCCTGTAGTTCCAAGCGGGGAATCGATTGTGGCTTCAGCGGGCTCTGGAAATCCCTCAGGGCTCAATGTCCGAAAATCCGAAAAAGTAACAGCGAGGAATTTTTAGGTCGCGAACATCTTTAAACAGGACTGTCCACTTTCTCCATCTCCGATGTAGATCATCATCTACTTTTTCACCCCACTGGACGCCTGCTCTCCATACGTTTCGTAGGGGACTCAATGTTGTGGATTTCGTTGGGGACTCAATGTTGTGGATCGAATCAGTGACCTTCATATCGGTTGAAAAACTGAAGACGTCTTCGTGCGTGACCCATAAGAGTCCGAGTATCCGCTCATAATCACTTGGTTATTCGACCGCAAGCCTTTTGTTGTCTCTGAGCTCCACTTCGCCCAGACCGGTCAAAACTGCGCTGCTGTTGGACAGCCAATTTCTTAAATCGAATCCACCATGCTCGTATATTAGACGCATTTGTAGCGATATTTCGATCGCCTCCTCTAATGATTCATAGCTCTCCAGGGAATCATCCACGTAGTGGATCTGCACAATATCTTCAACAGCTCGGGGATAGACCTCGTTGAACTCGCTGGCATTCTTGTTAATGTATATAATGTATTGAGCTTGATTTCCATTGATTTCCCTCCCTAGCTCACTTTTTCTAAACTTTTCAAACTCGCGACACTGGGCCCATAGCCTTTCCGTGCGACCTACTAAATAGCTAACAGCGAAGAATAAACACATCCACTCGCACCCGAAGCTAAGCAAATCTCTTCTAAATGGAAAATGGTAATCTTTCTTCTCGTTTTCTAGAATTTATTTATTTTTTTGGTGCTTAAGCTATAATTTTTTTTTCAATAAGGCAGTTAGGTTAGTAGGCAGAGATGGAAGTTAAAATTGTTGTCTAGCTGTTCCTCACATGAGCGAACAATAAGTCATTTAAGGTGAAAAATAGTTTTTGTAAATTATGAATTTTTACGTTATTTCTCACCTTAAACTTTCATATTCTTTTGGTACGAGTTATGGTGATTCATTATCGTTTTCTGATTTTTCTGATTTTCTGTCAGATGTCTCACTTCATTTTATGAACACTTCATTTCATGAAAATTTTCGTCAATTTACTAACTAATGTATATTTTTTCCCAGTCAGTTTTTTAGTGGAGCAAAATGTCCTTCGATAGTAACACCCTTTTGAATAGCGTTTTAAGTAAGTTTAAAAATCACGAACGATTTTGGTAAACTTTTAAATGAGTTTAAAACAATGCAATTTCATTACAAAGGCGAAACAAGATGTTATGTAGAGGTGGTATCTATACCAAAAGGAGAGGTTTATAAATCTACTTCAATAATGTGAAATTCAGGTTCCTGTGAATTTCTCGTTGTTTAAACTGTCTTACTACCATCCCGTATCAGGAAAATGCAGGGCATGGTTGATATAAATTTATTTATGTTCGTTTTGAACTTAGAAATATCTTCCCAACATCATGGGATCTCAGTAGTGAACAAAAATTTCTGCTAGATCCAAAGATGTGAAGTGAAAGTATCGATAGGTTCGATAGAGCTCGGCAGATTTTTGAAAATTAATAGAGATAGTTTTGAAGTTGAGCGTAGGGCTTTTGTTAGGCAGTATTTCTAAAGGTCCGATACTTTCTCTTCATATCTTTGGTTCTAGCAGAAATTGATGTTCACTACTGGAATCCCATGATGTTGGGAAGATATTGCCAATTTCAAAGCATTATAATTTAAATTTTTCGCACTGTACACAATAAATAAAAACCTAATTAGTAATATATTTATTTTCACTTACGGAGTTGTCAAATCCAAAAACATCCACATTTATGTTTAATGCGAATAATTTTAAATCAAACATTGACGATATGGTATTTATGCCATAGAATACTTTTGAAACAAATTTCATTATATTTGTGGCCAGAACAAACAATAGTTTACGTTTGAATTGATCTAAAGCTCGATTCAAAGTAAATCTGGACGCACGGTTTTATACACCACCGCGGCCCTGGTGGTTGGAATAAAAAGCGTTTGACAGGCATTTGTTGATGTTCTATTGGCAAAGAAATTGATGATCGATAATCGGTGCATCTCGAAATTACGGATCATGGAACTTTAGAAAAGAAAATTGATTGTGCACAAACATCTAGATAATCCTTCGTGGCCTGCGTCAAAAATAGTAAAAGTGTTAAAATTCCCAAAGTCAACGGTGTGTCTTGTAATTAAACATTACAAGGATACTCATAGCATAGCGCTCTATCATAAAAGTGGCACTAAGGACAAAGAGCTGAGGAGAAAGGTGTTGAGGTACGTGAAAAGCAACTCAGGTGTCTCCATACGTGATTTGGCAAGGAAATACGATTCCAACTTTTCCACCGTTCGAAACATCCTTTCAAGAGAAGAATATAAGTCTTGTTGTGCCAATAAACATCCGAATCACTCCCTGAAACAAAATTCAGTGGCCAAAAAGCGAGCACGATTACTATAGGAACGAGTTTTGACGAATGATGGCTGTATTTTAATGGATGATAAAAAATATGTCAAAATGGATTATACACAAGTCCCCGGACGAAAATTTTACCTGTCAACTGGTCGTGTGGATGTCCCTTACAAGTATAAATTTGGTTTTGCTGATAAGTTTGCTCGGAAACTAATGATTTGTCAAGGAATCTACAGTTATGGCCATAAAACCAAGGTTTTTATCACGTCTCACACAGGTTTACATTAAAGAGTGTCTGAAAAAGCAGATTTTACTCTTCATCCGGCAACACAAGACCAACGTTATGTTTTGGCCGGATCTAGCCAGCTCCCTCTACTCTTAGGAGGTACTAGAATGGTATGCTGCAAACAATATTAATTTCGTCGCCAAAGAGATTAATCCTCCGAATTGCCCTGAGTTCAGACCGATTGAGAAATATTGGGCAATTGTGAAGCGAAAACTTCGAGGATGCGCTAAAGAAGTGACAAATGCACAACAAAAGTGGAATAAGTTCACCGGTACAGTGTCACCAGCGACTGTGCAGATCATGATGGCATCGATCACAAGTACAGTGCGACAGTTCGTTTGAAACGATAAAATGTAATAACTTGTTAAAAATCTTTTGAAAGCTGTATAAATACCCTTTTGTTTGACGTTTTGATCAACCGTGTATGTTGTTTAAATCTTGAGTAATGATTAATTGAATGCGTCCAAATTTACTTTGTATCGGGCTTTAGATACATTTGCTTTCACGATCGTTTTTATCATATAACTCTTTTCTTTTAATTAAATGCTATAATTTAAAATTTATTGTCATGATCATGAGTCATGATTATTATTTTTGTTACAAGATATCAAGGAATTGGTGAATTTATCAAGACACTTAGCAACACTTGCAGATTTTATTTTCGTATTACTTTATTGTAACCAGAGATCGAAATTCTCACTCAGCTGGGTAAAAACCAAACTCTCTCTCAAGTAGGTTGTCGATGAGTAGCGAACCGTTTACATTTTCATCTCTCCTTTTTCGCCGATAATTCATTATCCTCTCTCTTGAATATGTGAAAATATCTCTCTCCAAAATTCAACGAACATATTTTCTCATGTCACATTTTTCACTTAAAACATGCTTAGATCGTATACAAGGCGCAAAGACCGAAAATAAGGCCAAATCGGTGCACACTGGTACCGCCATGGACCATCATTATAGAATTATTATGTCAGTATAAAACAACCATAAAGACGGGTGCATTTTCAGGTGTCAAAAAGTAAGTGAAAAATAATTATCGCCATCTAGGATTCACTGAAAAAGAAACGGTTTATCAGCTACTCATGCTCTTCGAAAATTATAAATCGCCGTTGCTTTTCTCGGGAAAACTGCTGTGAGCGTATAATAGTGTCTCGCTTCTCACATTCTTATTTGTTTCTCCAAGCGGGTGAAAAAAGACGTTTCTCTTCTCGAGTAGGCGAAAATTTCGGTCTCTGATTGTAACTTAGGTGCACGTATAAATGTCTCTCGATATTATGAGAAATTGGTCGAATTTATGATAAAATATGCCCAATATTGAACAGTGTTGCAAATTTACTATCTCTTCCACAATGAAAACACGGAAAAAAATTAGTTCAAATTATTTTCCAACAAGAACATATTTTATATACAATATCAATACTTCCCCCATTGACTGATATTTTTTCTCGTGGCTTGACTTGTCAGATTGAGATCGTTCGATTCTGGCTGTTTGAGTCTGCTTCTCCCTTCTAGGACAGGACCCGATTTGAAACCGCTTAAGCTCTGACGAACGACAATTCAAGCTGAACAATGCATTAGGTCCTAAGTAACATTGAGAGATTTTCTTCGTCGGATTTAACAGATGTTTTCATCTGGCATACTTTCCAGATAAATGGAAAAATGCAAAAGTCGTACCAATTTTGAAGCCAGACAAAAATCCGGCTGAAGCTTCTAGCTACCGACCGATCAGTTTGCTTTCTTCAATAAGTAAGCTTTTTGAAAAAAATGATAAAAAACTCAACTAATAATATTCCCACACAAACCTAGAGCTGCATTTTTGAAACCAAGTAATAGTCATATAGTCACTATGAACGGAGTTCCAATTTCTTGGTCAAGTCAAGTAAAATATCTTGGACTGATACTTGATCAAAAATTAACTTTTAAAGATCACATTGAGGGCATTCAAGCCAAATGTAATCTATATATATAAAACAGAGTGGCATACGTAAGACCGCGCATAACTCGAGAACGGATCGTCCGATTTAGGTTGCTTTTTTTTTATTCTGTTCGGCTTCGCTCAAGGAACATTTATAGAAAGAGAAAGTTGAACAAATTAAAGGGGAAAATGAAAACTTCGAAATGATAGATTTTCAATACATTATGTATGGTATTTTTTCGTTTTGATCGAGTTATCCTTGACATGCAGCGGAGTTGACAGGTGTCCTCATTATTCTGCTTTTGGTTAATGTTCGGGGTCCAGCTTCGTTCGAGTCGTTTCGGACTGTGGGTGATCTACTATGTGCGACATATCGAGAGGCCTGTCAGCGGTTGCAATTGTTAGAAAACGACACACATTTGGATACAACACATTTCAATGCTATTGTTACTGTACCTGCAATCAAATTCGTACCCTGTTTGCGATCATCACCTCGACATGTTTTCCATCAAATGTAGTCGAATTGTGGAACAAATACAAGGATGACATGGTTGATGAAATTTTACATCGAGTTCGCACAACAACTGTGAATTACGAGCTGGAAATTAAAAATAAGATGCGCTACGAGGCGCTGATTTTGATTGAATACATGTGTTTACTCATGTGCGGCAGTGACTCCTCAGCAAGAGAACGTATAGGATACTTTGGTGAAAGCGATTGATGACTAAAGTGGAGGCCTGTTCTTCATCAATGTACCTGGCGGAACTTTCAAAAAGTACCTTATTTTATTACTATTGGCTTGGGTTCGCCCATGATAAGATATTGCGGTGGCGGTTGCCTCTTCAGGGATTGCAACCACATTATTGGAAGGCGGTCGAGCGGCTCAATCTGCGTTGACGCTGCCATTGAATCTCCAACTGACAGACGAATCGACATGCAACATTTCGAAGAATTCGGCAAGGACGAAAGTGTTGCAGTGTTGTAAGATCATCATCTGGACGAATGCACAACGAGCATTGGAGGCACTCGATCGAACTATGCAAAATACCTTTTGGAGGCGCAATGATTTTGTTGCCTGGTGATTTTCGACAAACACTGCCTGTCATTTCACAAGCCTTAAGCTTTCTTTTTTGGGGCGATACGTAATGAAGCGACAGTGGGAAAGAAATATGTGAGTTACCTTGCAAAACGATCCGCGTGCCGAGATTTTTCGAATCAATTGTTGGCGATTGGCAATGGATTGATTTCGTTCCTGCCGAATGTCTGCCATTTCACAACAACGAAAGAGGAACTCATAACGAGTGTTTTCCAAACACCAGCCAGAATTATGAGAACCACGATTGACGAAGGATGCCGGGAATTTGAATTTGTAAAAATGTAATTCCTGAACAATTGCATTCATTCAACTTTATTGATTGTGTGACTAATCCTGACGAAGTAACCTATTATCAAAAATTTTACTTATTTCAAACGGTTTACCGGTTGATTTCAAACAAATACAATTTCCGGTTCGCCTGTAATTCGCCATAACAATCAATAACTCACACAGTCAATCTTAGGAAGTGTGCGGGATTAGTCTCGAATGCCCATGGTTCTGGCATTGTTGTTTATTAATATTTGTTCATTTACGCGCCGGATAATGGAACACAGAATGAAGTTTACCACAAAGCATTGAATTGAACAAGCGCAAGATTCTGTCAACGTCTACAATCATGTAAATAAAGCATATAAATTCAAACAAATTCGAAAAGTGTTTTATTCAATCCATATCTAAAATTCAAGTTTCGTAATCTGTTATCGATCGCGAATGAACGATAAAAAAAATTGAGGAGATAAACAAGCCAAGTCTGGCTTAAAGTAACTTAGAAATAAAATTATCATGGATATTCGGAATTATTTGAATCCTAAAATCGATTAACGCGGAACAAAGTTCGCCGGGTCAGCTAGTAAATATATAAGATGTTTGTATCCTCTTATAAACAGAAAATCCAAACTTTGTTCAAACAACAAACTTCTAATATTCAAACAAATTTTTAGACCGGCCATGCTTTATGCTGTGCCAATATGGTCTAGTTGTTGTGCAACTAGGAGAAAAGCACTTCAAAGGATTCAGAACACTGAAAATGAACCCTGGTTCAGTGCTATTGAATTACATAGAATTTCAAACGTTGAGACTCTAGACGAAATGTCCAACAAAATAATTCATAATTTTAGACAAAAATCATTGCAATCTTCAATTGCAATGATCAATTCTCTCTATAGATAAGAACTAGTTTTAAGAAATCAACTGTAATTCTGACACGCAGGCAAAATAAACCCTGTTAAAAATAAAAATTCTGTATAGACAAAGTAAAAATAATATTAACACAATTAGATATTAATGATAGCATATAAGGTTGAAATGTTAATTACTTAGCAGGATCACCTAGGATAATATATGAATGTAAAATAATGAAAAATTTGGAATAAATAAAGAGTTAAAAAAAAAATTCTCTTCGTCGACTTTTTCTTTGGTTAATAGCTTGTCTTTTAAACAATTTGCTGATGAATCCTAGAGGGTTTGAGCTGTTTAGTGGAATACCTGTAACTAGAAATTAGAAGAAGAATTAGTATCTTCCATTTAATTCCAACTACCTTTGCTTATCTTCGACAGACACGCGTATTTCGTCTACAATGTGCAGACTTCTTCAGTGTCTCGTACTAATAACTCGACTTTAAGTCGAGTAATTAGTACGAGACACTGAAGAAGTCTGCACATTGTAGACGAAATACGCGTATCTGTCGAAGATAAGCAAAGGTAGTTGGAATTAAATGGAAGATACTAATTCTTCTTCTAATTTCTAATTTGCTGGTGTTTTCGACAAATTGGATCCTTAATCACACTTTGTACTACCGTACTGTATGATGAAAATACTTGAACATGTTTTTACATAGCCGTAGGAACGCAAAGAGAAAGTCCACAAAGAGATTCTCTCAATGTTACTTAGGACCTAATGCATTTTTAGCTTGAATTCTAAAAATTACATCAAACTAGTGTTCACGATTCGAAAGGCGTCCGAATTGCCCCAAGTCAGTGTATTCATCACGCCACTCCGGCCACTTGAATGCTCATTAGCATCACATAATTATTCTGCGTTCGCACTCACATCGCATTCGCCGGCAGCTCACTCAGTGCAGTAATTAATCGCTAAAAGCGAAGAAAACGCAAATACCGATTTAAGCGTCTATTGTGGAAAATTATTGCCAAAAAAAAAAAGAATGCAAACCGAATATTTTCCCATCAAATTTTTCCAGCGCACACTACGACCCCTCAAATGAGATCTAGTGCACAGGTAGAAAGTCACCGTATGACAGAAGCACAGAGCCGTTTTAAGCGATGCAACTCACGTGCAGCTCTCATTCGTCGGATAATGTGGTGTGATGGCTTTGATGGAAAGGCATAAACAGTAAGTGCCTGCCGGAGAATCCGCTTCACCGAGAGCCAGTTTTTTTATTTCTTCTTCTTCTTCTTCTGTTCGGTACATATCGACACAAAGTCATCATAATAATATGTGTAATGTTTTTACGATCAATAAATCTTAGATTGCACGCTCTCTCTCTCTCGGCGGACTTCTTGCTTGGTGAGCTGGTGCTTGTGCCGGGCTCGGAGCAGCAAAACGAGAGTTGTGTAATCGTAAAGTTGTATGCTTGAAAGTCTTTTTTTTCGTTGAAGTTGATATTGTGCTTCTTTCTTCTTTTATTATTTATATCACATTTATTCGCCACTTTTATTACAGTATTGTGTACGAACGAAGCGGTGTGAAAATCCGAAGCGATAGATTTTGAGGTTATTTCTCTAGTTTTAAGTCGCCATTAGTGTGGCTGAAGCAAACCTGAAATGGTGCTCTGTTGACACGAGGTTGGTGATTTGTGTCAATATTGCCACTTGACAGTTTGACTATTTCGTCGTCATCGTACATACCTGAAACGAGAAGAAACAAAAAAATTCAATTAATCATCAATTGGTCGGTGCAAAGTTCTAGAACGTACGTCTTGCAGAAAGCCACATTTTATTCAACTGTCACTCCAGCGGCAGAATGCCATATTTTACCGGTGTCCGTTGGGTTATTTTAAAAAAAAAAGGAAAATAAGCGTCATCCTATGAATTATTATTGAGCAAATAGGTATGTAATGTACCGGTTCCATGCGCCGTCCGTACACGGGTATAAACATACACTCGGTACGATCTAAGATATAAATTTAGATATGGATTGTACAATGTATTCCCATAAATAATTTACAATTTTTCCCGGTCAAATGGAGGCGCTGGCTCGGCTGCAATAGCAAGGATGCCGCTGGAGTCGGAACGTTGTGAGGAGAAAAAACAACCTTCCTGACATCCTGCCAGGACCTGCTTGCTGGATGGTCACCCACACTCAGCGCAGCAGCAGCAGAACAGTTATGGAAGGAATGCAAAAATCAATTTGCATAAAATGGAGTAAGGACTAGTTGCTGCCACGGCCAGTGCAGGCCGTGCGGAAAATATTGTAATATAAGTGGTCCGGTTTAGGCGGGCGGACAGTGAAGGAGGGGGGAGGGGGGGGGATGTATGAATAAATAATAAATGCTACTTCCGGCTCTAATGTGTTGGTATTTATCGCTGATTGAGGTTTGAACAGAAACTGGAGTTCATGTGGATTAGATGATCACTTCGATATGACAAACTCAATTCAGCATTGAGCAAAATCCAAAATCGAGGAACATCTTGGGTACTTTCTTCTGATCACTTTTGGACACCCCTACCCACCGCAAACCATGCAGGAGAATGTCTTCCTTATCAAACTCCACGAATCAAATTTCAGCCGATCGCGAGGCCCTTCTTCCAGCCTGGTCACCAGCATAATTCACCCCGACCAGCCGTAGTCAGCTGCCTTAATCGCCAGGCGAACCGAAGAATTAGCATAATATTCAATCATTACGAGCAAAGCGCGTTGCCGGAGCTTAGCAATTTTCCTGAGCCAGAGTTCCGGCCTTCCCGCACGTGTGGGTGGTGGTGGTGGTTGAAAAAAAAGGTCGGCATTTCTTCGGCCGAAACAACGCCGAAAAATAATGATGTAAACCGTTTCCTACATCGCCATTTTCGGGGATAATTTCGACCTTTTGCCGCCAGCCGAAGTTAACATGTTAAAGCTCGAACCAAGTGGTTTGGGGGTTCGGTCCGGAGGGCTCACTATTTTCGAAACATTTCACCAATTATTCGAAATAACTCAATTTAGAATACTATTTTCTGCCGGTCTCATGCCGGTGGATTTATCGTTTCCTGGTCGCCAAGTAATGGAAACATGTGTTTTTGGACTCCACCAAATTTTCCCAAAACTCTTATCGGAACGGATGAATCACATTCGGCAGGAGGGGGGAAATTGCATACCGAGGCCCGTCTAAGAAATTGCATTATGCATGTGAAATGTGAAGGCGTAACGATGCAAATGATTGCATAAATGACCTAAATTATATCGGCCGCTGTTGTCCGACGCGAGGAGGCCGGAGGAACTTGCAAATAATTTCCGCTATTTGAAGAAAATTATTATCCTAAGGTTGTTCTTCCCGCGAGGCGAAATCCGGAACGGAGGAATTTCGATAGCACCTTCCTCGCACCGGAATCGCCATAAAATGAAAACATTTTCAAATTTTTATTCCGAAAAATAAATCACACACCGGTGGTGGTGGCGGCGGCTCTGTTATCTGCCCAATCAATCAAACGAAATGAAACCTACCGAAATTGAGGTGAAAAAACTTTGTCCGACCATTTCCACCGGAGGAAACAATGAAATACCCCAAAAGTGCATATAATATAATAAATATGCCGTTTTCTCGTGTGAAATATGTTTGATCGAAGCGATAATTCCTGCTTCGTCTTGTTTTCAGTGCGGGGGTGGGAGGTGAATGCAACGGGAAGTCACCCACTCGGCGGAGTTGAAGAAAAAGGGAAGCGAAGTGCTTGACTGACTGGATCCAATTGCCCCCCTCCGGAGAAAGTGGCGGAATGTGAACCGGGGTTGGATGTATGCTTGAAAGCATTTTCTTGATATAGAATGCAGCCACTTATTAATGTGTGCTTTGAATGGAAGGAGTACAGAATTGGGCTTGATGCTCGATTGATTCGTGAAATGGTTGATTTGTTGATTCGGGTGAATTTGGATAACAGCATTTTCGAAAGGTTCCATGAGGATCGCAGCAAGCCATACTTTGAAGCTGACGTGTTTTGCCTTTGTTGCGTAGTTTCTGGTAGAATCGAACTCAAATTTGAAGTTGAAGAAAAGTTGAAATTATGAAATATCAGAGTGCTAAACATCAGACGTTGTGAAGTTAATCGATTCCCACTCAAAGTGTTTGTTCAGATAGAGTTTTTCTCATTTTTTAGTGCTTCTGCATTGGATAAGGAACATGGTGATGTAGTTTTAAGTTATAGAAAATTTATCTTAACTAACTATGTAATACACGCCAGGATCACGAATGTCTATTTTCGATTCTGGAAGTGTGAAAATTCTTCACATGTCCATCTGATATGTGAATATTTTCATGCGGGGCTTATTGTATATGAAGATGACCTCAGAATGTACGTGTATGAACAGGAATTCTTCAAATGTGTCGTTGGATTTTCAATAGAGCTGTCACCTTCAATCTCCAGGGCTAAAATGTTTGCACATCGTGATAACTTATAAAGAAAGTTTTTGCAATAAAAGCACTGCCGATCAGTGGGAGATTGATTGCATTTTGGCATTTTGGAAAGGTTCCATACTATATTGCCAGTGGGTTTTACATACTCTTGATTATAGTTCACAGAATCTCCATAATATATTGAGAATACTTACAGTTCTAAGCAATTCTAAGCAATTGACCCATCACCAAGGATGTCAGATTATTTCCCGAAAGTCTGCAGACTAGGTAAGAAATTTGTAGATATTTTTGTTATTGTTTCGTTACTTAATTTTTAATCGTTATTAACATCAAATTAATTTATCCGTAGTTTTAAACCCAATTCATAAATTCACAGTTGTACACTGATTCTCTCAGAATCAGAAATTATTCAGAATTAATCGAAGTTAATGAGAAGAAGCATTAATAAACTGACTACATGGTAGAGGTATTAAGATCAGTTTAAATTACTTCTTGTTACCATTAGTGTTAAAAACCGCCTTTTAATTATAATGGTTGATTAGGGGCAAAAATGAGCATACCACTAAATAAAGGATGTTTCAATCAAAATTTGGTCGACTAAAACTTGACGCATTTCCTTTCATCGTGCATGAAACAATTATGCACACCCCTTCTTTTGAAGATGTGTGCGTGTAGCATCATGCCTCTATTTTGGTTTTGAGATTAGCACTTCAGTTATTTCGTAAAATGTTCAGTAAAATGTCGTCGAAGGAAGAGAAGCAATGCATCAAAATTTTGCATGTCAAATTTTGTTCCATGATTCATTCTCGAATTATGCAGGAATTTGAGTTTCATTTATATGGGAGCCCCCCTTTCCAGAGGGAGGTGGGGTTTCAGCTAACCATAAAAACATTTTTTGTCTCAAAAACTAAGGAAAGAAATGGAACCAAATTTGCCCCTTCCAAATTTGGTTTCATTTGCTTTATTATTTCCCGAGTTATGCAAAAACTTGGTTTTCATTTGCATGGGAGCCCCCCTTTCTAGATGCAATAGGGGTTTTGAACCACCATGAAAACATTTTTCGACTTCAAAAACGTCCGCATATCAAATTTGGTAACATTTGCTTAATTAGCTCTCGACTTATGCAGAAATTTGTGTTTCATTTGCACGGCAGCCCCCTCCATCCTGGTGAAGAAACCACATTAAAATCACTCTCCTTCAAATCCTTCACATACCAAATTTGATTTCATTTGCTTAATTTGTTCTCGAGTTATGCAGAAATTTATGTTTCATTTGTTTGAAAGAACCCCCCCTGCCTACTTTCAAAGTATGTAGGGATTTGAAACCACAATTGAAACATTTCTTGCTTCCATTTGGTGGTTCTATTTGCTTAATTAGTTCTCGAGTTATGCAGAAATTTGTGTTTCATTTGTATGGGAGCCCTCCCACCTTTTAGATAGGGGAGGGGTCTCGAGTCACCTAAAAAACATATCTTGCCTTCAAAAACCTCCACCTACCAAATTTGTTTCCATTTGCTTCGTTACTTATGGAGTTATTCAGAAACTTGTGTTTGAATTCATTTCTGAATGGGAAGGGGTCTCCAACCACCATTGAAACATTTCTTGCCTTTGAAAACTTCCACATGCCAAATTTGATTCCATTTGCTTGATTGGTTCTCCTGTTATGCAGAAATTTGTGTTTCATTTGTATGGGAGCCCCCCTTTACAGAGATAGGAGGGGTCTCTTACTATCATAAGAACCTTTCCCCGGCCCAAAATACCTCTGCATACAAATTTTCACGCAGATCGGTTCAGTAGTTTCCGAGTCTATAAGGATCAGACAGACAGACAGAAGTAATTTTTATATAGGATAGATTCAATCATAGAGTTCGTGAATATTGTATTTGCAGTGTTTCTAGTTTGTACATTATACATCCTGGTAGATCTATATTTTCCCACACGGTCGAATCCTGAAGATGTGGCACTTTACAAGCAGTTGTGAACTTGTAGTATGCAGAGACGCTGGAAAATGAGTTTGCATCATCAATTTCGGAATTTCATTTGTATTTTCAGTAAAATTTCCGTCAGACTTTTTGACAGTCCCGAGACCCTGGAAGTAATCTCTTGAACTTTAGTTTTGACTTGAACTTGAAATTTGAGAGAACTTTTTAAATTCTTGCATAAATTCTTGCAGTATCAGGAGGACATTTTAGGTTTTCACACATATGCCTCCATTCGTTCTGCTTGATTTTTTTTTATCCTTCAATAAAATTCGCTTAATGGCTCTTTCTATAAGTACTAATTGGAAGTAATTTTAGCACGACTGAATAATCTGCGTGCTTTTTTCGTAAATTTTCCAATACCTCGTTCTACAAGGAAACGAGAGCTCCATTTTAGAACAACTGGCATTGTTTCCATGATTTAAAGGGTGTTCCGATCAAAATTTGGTCTAACAGTTATTTGTTTGAGTCGATCAAAGTTTTTATTATTTAGTCAAATTCTTTTTCTTTTTCAAGTTCAGTTAATACAGAATACAGTAGAAATATTCCGCTGAGCTTCCTTTTTACCGAATGCGAATTGCCGGGTCGTTTGTTTAACACCTGCCATAACTAGGGTTTTGTGTGGGTTTTTGGAGTTACACATCAAACGTGCAGCAACGTTAACAAATTTTACGAGACAATGTATGCCACACGTCAAAGCTGCTTTTTGAAGCTATTCTGTTAACTTTTTATTCTTGACTTATATTGTATCTTGACGATGTTATTACAACGGAGACTTTTTTATGGTTTATTATTAAATGTGTAATATTTGTCATGGGGTACAAACAAACTATACTTTCCGCCTTGACAATGATGATAGATTTATAGTTTTTTCTTTATTTTGGTAATGTTAATAAAGTAGTTTCTTCTTTGTGTAGTCTACAAAAGTTTCAGCCTCGCGCGCGTAAACAGGTATAGATGGCTATTTTGTATTTTTTTTTAACCAAATTGAAAGTTTTAGCTGAGGGATGGACCAGTAGTGAACCGTCTGGTTGAATATCAGAAAGGTCTTGAAAATGCGATTGTTGCTCACAATTTTTAAGCGTGGCAGGATTTTTGATTACTGGCAATATCCTGGATTTTGGCGGCCTTTCTGATCACTGGGATATGCTCACGAAAATTTGAAGTTGAAATCAATGGCATTTTTTAAATTATAACATTGCTGAACAGTGATAGAAAGTGATCCAGCAATTTATATCTGTAAATGGAATCAGATCGGATTTGTGTTTGTTTGTAAATCTGATTAAATTGTTATTCAGTAATAAATTATCTCAAAGATAAATCGTCCAGCTCAAACCTTTTGGAGGGACGTGGCGTTACCATCATCATCATCATCATCATCATCATCATTATCATCATCACCGTAAAAAAGGGCTTTTGAATAATTTAACCAAGAAGCAACTAAGCCATAAATACAAGCCTTGAAAAATACATACCTCCATATCAAAATACGAATAAGCTCCCTAATAAGGTACAGTTAGATAAGTCCAAAGTCAAAAAAAAAAAAATTCATAACAATAATTGCAGTGTTTTTTTATAAATGAAATTGATATAAATTTTTTGAATTAAAGTTTTAATTTATGAATTGGAAAAATTACTCCCTAATTCATTGTAATTCAATGGTTATTTTTGGTCAACGAATAAAAAAGTGTGTTGAATTTATCAAATAAATACTAAATTTTGTTTTTTAAATACAAAATTGCAAAGAAAGTTAGAAGAAAAAAAATAAAATAAAAGAGTGTGTTGAATTTATTAAATAAAATTAAATTTTGTTTTTTAAATACAAAATTGCAAAGAAAGTTAGAAGAAAAAAAAACTAGAAAATTGTGCAATCTAGCGAATGCTTCAAGTCACTCTAAAAATATGAAACAATGGTGTAAGATCTATAAACTCTAAGAAATAGATGCAGACATGTTTACATAATCACACATATAGCGCAAATGACATAACTTGCTCTCCTATTATGTTTTTTCGTCAAGAGAAGTCTAATTTAAAGAGAAAAAAACATACAGGCTTTTTTAGACATTTGAAAAAATATATCTGGCATCCTTGTTGAAGAGCTCCTTTGAAACTCACACGGCTAGTCTTGGCTACACTGTAACTGGCCAGCACCCATTAATGGGTTAAATATCATCCATTTCAAACTTAAGTGGGTTAACTCCTTTAATGGGTAAAACAATTTCACTCATTATTGGGTAAAGAGCCTGTACGTCAGGCTATCGGGTATTTTTTACCGATTTTTCAAAATGTTTATTATTTGAGAAATGGGTGAGAAATACGCATTTTTCAAAACGTTTGTTATCTGGGAAATGAGTTTGAAATACCCATTTGTTAAAATGTTTGTTATTCAGTTATTTGTTGTTATTTCAAACCCATTTTTCGTGATTTGTTTTTACTTGTCATATTGAATAATGAACATGAGATTAAACATAATAGATCGCAATCCTTGTATTTGTATTTGCATTTGTGTATTTATTTGTAACGACAACTCTTTAACTACAGGCCTTTTACCTCTCAGGTAAAAGCCTCACATCGGCAAATATTCCGGCGACGTTCAAGTGGTCCATTGAAGCGGTCATTACATCATCAGCATCTCGAGAGATTCCAACATCGCCCAAAGGCTAACGTGGAATATATCTGATAAGATTTAAATAATGTTGACGTCAACTTGATGAAAGCTTGGATTTTACGCTCCGGAAGTGACACGTACTCGGAAGTACGATTCTACTGATAAAATTGAATCATTTGAAATTATTATAATCAATTATTAACGTACCTCTCCGTTTTTGGAAGCTTTCGCCTTCACTTATTCCATATTCTTCGCGTTTTCGTGGACTGGATTCCGCGAAGTTTTTTTTTATTTTTCAAACAACGCACTTTTTACTATACAAAGTGAGTCAGGAAAGTGCTAAGATATTTTTTTCCCATGAATGGGTATAAAAAAACCCATCTTTTGGTCGCTAATTGAAAATAAAAAATGGGTCTTTAGTATGGATTATTTTGATTTTAAAAGTACCCATTTTTTGACAGCTTCATATACTATCATAAAACGGGTAACCATACCCATTCCGACGGTTTGGCAACGGTATTCGTTTTGTTTACAAAGGCTGCCAACATTTCCGCAGAGTTAAATGTTACAGCTTTGTGCGTGACTCCGTTATTTGCTTCCATTGTCGTCTACATTTATAACGTACACGAGATTTATTATGAGTGTTTATAAAATTATGAGCTATGATTCAGAAGTATATTACAAAATTAAGCCCTAACCACGGAGGTGTTGAATCATCGAATCATCGCATATCTCTGTACTTTGAGGATTATTAGGTGATTTCTAATGTTCAATTCAGACTTGGCGATTTCATTATTGAACGATAAGATAAGATCTGAAACATAAGAATCATTATCGAACACAGAGAATAATAAAATGTTAAATTATTTTATTACCACCACGAGTTCTCCTGAATACGAATGTTTTATTTTCGATTTTTGAAGCGTAATATATATATTTAAACCATTTATTTGAACTCCTTTACAATGCTTAGCAATCGAAATATTTCAGCAACCACTAAACATGCTTGTTTGGCTCAGATTTCGACAGTTCTCGCTGCTCTATTGGTTCAAGATGGCCGCTACCGCATATCTCTGTACTCTGACGGGATTACTAGTCTTGACCTATCCACGATCGATAATATTGCATGACGGTGTTACAATTTAGGGAAGCGGAACCTATGCTCACCATAGTACATATATTCATCAGATTCTGCAATTATCCAACTTCAAACGTAAAAAGATGTTTAATTTCTCCAATAAATGGACGCAGTAACCAAGAATATATAACCCTGGCCAATAAAATTAGGTCTTGAATATAATTAAAAGCTACAAAAATGTTTCGGAGACTTAAATTTTGTAAAAATAATGGGCAGCAAGATTTTCAACACAATTTCTTACCTTTGCACTACAAATTCGTCGTATTGATCTAACCGTACTAGGGCATATACTCGAGCCAGACTCCAAGTTTTCTCTTTAATTGCACTATATCCTCACACATTTTCGTTGCGTAATTGCACAAACCGTAAAAATCATACTTCACTTGTTACACTAGCCACACGAGAATCTACGAATACGTGATAAAATACTAGAAAACTATGGGATTAATTTTCACAATAATATAAATACGCTTGCACCTATTCTGAACCGTGTTTACTATCGACGTAATCGCTTGATGTTGCCAAACTATTTTATTATGACTCTTATTCGAAAAAATGGGTTTGGCAGTACTTCAATATCACTTTTTTTGTGGGATGTAGCACTCCCAATCGCCCAAAGTTGAACTATTTTATTTTTCCATATATTAAATAAATAATAACATGCTCCTAATTGTAGTTTTTTTTTTTTCAATATTTACCTAGAAATAAAATTCCACATTTAATAATATTTTTCCATCTCTGTTGAATTTGGCGGCACTGCTCACATACTGTATAGCATACACATCAACGCTAGTGTGCGTGTTCAATAATTCATAGAGCATTCAATGCCCAACGTTATGGTGGGTCTTGTTGTCAATATTCTCATGGAAGAATAACAAACACACCCTTTCATTTTGTCTTGGTTATATGCATGCTACCCAACACACGTGAAGTGCTGTCAAATGATCTACTTAATTTTTGGGTGTAGTAGTGGAGAGCGTTAACTTGTTTATATTTTTTCTTGATTAAAATCAGCACGATTAACATATATATACAGAAGGGATTAATGTTTTTCGAGATATTATTAAAATAGATGCATAGCAGTGGCAACTTTTCCGTATTAAATTGGAAGAAAATTATCAGAATCGAATGTTTTGTGTGTTGTTAAACGATTAACGGTAAGTGAACGAATAAATTGTGGATAACTTGTGTACTCAGTGTTCGGTATTCAGTGCATATTCACTGATTTCCACTGGAGGTCTGCTTATTGATCTCAAGATAGGTTCCGCTTCCCTACCATTCAAAGAATCATTTACGAAAAGCGGTCAAAAGTGGGCGATACGGTTCTCTCCGGCTTACATATTTTCAGGATTGATTCCCTAAAAAAAGCAGTGTGGGCCACTATTGAAGAATAAATGTTTGTTATATAAATTGAACGTCATCGCGATCAACTTCCAGCCGCTCCCCAAAAAGCAGCTAAACGCCCAGATTCACAAAAGAAATAACAAGATAGAACAAACCCTCCGAGTTCAGCAATGCCCCGATCTCGCGCACACTCACTTTATTAGCCCTCTTCCGGTGCTCCAAACGTTCATTATACAATAATTTCCTATGACTATGGACTTTTCTCCTTCGCTTCGACCTCTCCTTCCCCATTTCATGTTTTAATGATAATAATGATGAGGTTTACAGCGTATGTATTTTTTCTTCACTTGCCCCATTCCCTATTCTTCCACGGAAAAAAGAAAGAAAGGCAACGAAAAAAAAAACTTGCCTTCTTTTAAGCCTTCGGAGATGCCACCAAAAGACTCATCTACCACCTACTCCCGGCGTGTTGCAATAATAATCAAATGATTTCTAACAATTTTCCAATTTCATTCTAATGAGCTTCCTACTGAAGCCGCGGCCTGGCCATCCATTCGGTGCTGCTGGTCACATCCGACATCCCCCGGAATACTGAACCGAATTCGGGCTGAACTGACTGACGACCACCAGTCTACCACACCGGCGAATGTGCAGACGGACACAGACGGACGCGAAAAAAGAAAGAAAAGAAAAAAAAGCCAACGGATATTGGTTTGCGCTCTCCCATGTTTGCCTCTTCGCCCGGTAAAATCTTGGAGGGAAGACAAAAAAAACCCGCCGACCCAAATGAGGAGGTCTTTCGTTTTTTTTTCTTCTCAACTCAACGCGGTGTTGCCCGGTCGGGAAATTGAAGCGGCAAGAAATGACGAAAGGATGGCCCGGGCGTAATTGTCAGCGAATTAAAAATGGAGCAAAAAAGTCAAGTGTCAACTTTCCGTTGTACTCCGGAGATGTTTCCTGAGTTTTTCTTTCTTCTGTGAAACTTGGGAAACGGATCCTACCTGAACTCAGTAGGCAAAGGCGCGCCTATCGGTTTCGGTTGTCGGTCTGATCCAAGGAATTTTAAGAAAAGCAAAATTTGGAGTTCTAGAATGCTATAAAACCATGATAAAACCAACAGTGCAAGATCCACCATACTTATGACTACTATAAAACCTCTTCAGCGCCTTACTGAAGCCTATTCGCTAATTATTATTCGGAGCAACACAAAAGTTGCAATTACTTACGAATTTATGAAATTTACATAGCATTCGTTTGCTCAAGAGGCCGACTTTTTTTGCACCCGGCACCGTGCCACAGTCGAATAAAAATATAAAACTAGGACTTGGCCAACCACCCCCCTCCCTCCCTCTGGAGCCCTTGAAGCAAAAGCGAATCAAGTCAGAATGCATAATGATAATGAATACATGAATGTATTCGAAATGCTACATCGTCGATTGACAAGTGCAGCGAGGGTCGCAAGGCTTTACCATTCTGTCGAGATCGGTAAAGGGTCAAAGCTCAGGGACTGTAGGAAAAAAAAGTAAACGCCCAGTCAGAAGGGCGGGTAAAATCAGGATAGCAGTTTATTTCCAGGCAGTTGTACTCGGCCGAGTCGCCAGTTCAAAGCGGTGACTTTACTCTGTAGCGTTGAAGAATTCCTTCCACCCGCAGCTCAAACCAACAAGCAAGTCACACAAACGACATACACGTCGATGGGCGACGAACGACGGCGACGGCGACGGCGACGATGATGATGATTTTGTAGAGCTGCTGATGTTGAAAACTGCCACTTAGAAAATCCATGGGCTTTACAAGGCGCGCGGGGTTCAAGCGATGATTCAAATATCCCGACCGAGCAGCACTTGGCAAAACGCTGGCATAAATGAAAAATGAATGAATAAAATATGTTGAGGCCTGAGAGTGGATGCGAGAGAGAGAATAAAAAAAGCGATGACAGAGACGTAAAATGCACTCTAGAGTGTACTTGGCCTAATTAAAATTAAAGATAAAGCATGAACATTTCGTTTATGATAGTGCACGCTGTTATTCACTCGTGTTCCGTGTTGGAATTCATGCGGTGGTCGTTGCGAAAGGGGCTTTGGATCTTCGGTTGAGAATTTTATTGCTGACGAGATTGATGAGCGGTTATTATGCTCTTCAATACCGATGCTTGGCGAGGTGTTCCTCTTTGTAGTGAGGTTGAGCTCTCGAACGGCTTTAAGGAACTTTTTGATTCAACCACTATTGGCATTAGTGTTGCGATGGGTTTTACTGTAAACGTTACTTAAATAATTAGTCCAATAATTTCGATGTAAGTTTGAATGGTGGTAGACTACTTAAAGCCTGACCACGTTAAATTTCGAACACTTTTCTTTCAGTGTAGTTTTTGAATTTTTTCATCGCTGACACGTCATTACTTCATCATAACTACATTTGATATATTTGAACTCACTATATTTGTTAATATTGTTTTATTTATTTTACTTCCTAGATTTCATTATATCATAACATTACTTATTGTTTTTTTTTGCAGTTTGTCTTTGACTTTCTTCCAATTAAATCTTCCTTTTCTTAAGTTTCCAAAAGCGGATTGTTGTTACAAAACAACACCAAGTAGCAAATAGTGACCATTGCAATAGTAAATTAAAGTGTATAAATGTAAGTGTACTTTTGGTGAAATGCTGCTATCGCTGAAAACGAACGAAAACGTGCTTAAGGGGACCCTCCCCTGGATTTGGGCAAAAATAAGGCAAAGTTTTTATTCTTTTTTGGGGGAGAATGAAAAGGCGTACAAACTTCCGATTTTGACGATTAAATTTGATTATTATTCAAAATTTCAAATAGATAAAAAAATGTGAAAATTCAAAATGGCGGCTACAAAATGGCGATTTCCGTAAGCGTCTGCGCGCAAAACATGTGGCGACAACTTTAATCCTGCAGCCTCTTGCAGTGGACAGAAATCAAATCTAGTTATCATTTCTAAAAGATAATGAAATTTTCTAATTTTGAACTGATTTTCAGACAATTTAAACTTAAACTCATTGCAAAGTGATCATTTGAACTGAAAAGTTCAAATTCATTTTTTGGTTCAAATTCAGGGGAGGGTTCCCTTAAGCGCGAACCACAGAACTCTACACTTTTACACTTTACAGCATTTCTTGCATTTCAGGATCAACCGAATGGAGATCATATATAATAGATACGAATGGTTGTAGTATTTTTCATTTACATAAATATATACACTGTTGTATAAATAATTCATGGGAATGGAAGGGACCATCAGGGCACCCGATTGAAGCACTCTGGATGGGGAGAGTGGGAATGCCAACTCCTTATTGCTAACAGTTTGTGAATAGAGGGCGGGCTCTTCTACCCGCCCATTGGGGCATCCTCATGTTATATGGCCTGCTCTTTTGACCAATTGTTCAATCTTGTTGTTGAAAGGAGAGTCTTTATATCCCTGTGGAAACGTATAAGTGATCGATCCAACCAACCCGTTTTTGGCCCTTCATACAATGGCATGATTAGGATAATAAGTGGTTATTAAAGCTTGATCAAGCTCAACATAGAGGAGAGCCCATTGCTGTAGGACAAAGTTTCCGTGCTAGAATGGGTGGTAGTACATATTACATATCATACATATTTTCATCGCTCAAACGTTTCAATTATATGGCAATTTGAACTCTCCACATCATCTCGTGCTAAAACATATTTACATTCTTGTAGCATTTGGTAAAATGGCGTCGAAGCAAGTGGAAGTGTGCAAACCTCTCTTGGTACGAATTGCAGCAAAATCCGACTTTGTCGGTACGCGATCTAGTCAAGAAATTAAAACGGCCAAAAAGTACCGTTTTTAGTGTTTGGAAATTGTTTGACCAGCGCTTGACTGTAGATTGGAAGGTAGGAAGTGCAACAAATGAAAAGGTATGGTCCCGACAAATGGACATGAAGTTGGCAGCCATTATTAAGAAAAATCTCAACCTATCTGTGCAAAATGTGGCTCGCAAAAAAGAATCCAAAACCTGTGTGCTAAAAAAAAAGCAGATACATAGAATGAAGGCGTACAAAGTGAAAAAGATGCCCAATCGTGACGATGAGCAAAATTTAACTTCAGAAAGTCGTGCCAAGGAGCTTTACACCAATTTTTTGCATACATTTGCTTTTACCATAATGGACGGCGAAACATATGTATTCGAAAACTTTCATCAACTCCAGGGTCTGGCTTTTTATATCGCAATGCGAATAAACACAGTTGACAAGTACTTCCGGACAAAGGTGTCTGAATTCCCCAAGAACTATTTGATTTGGCCAGCCATATGTAGTTTTGGTCGGAAATCTGAGAGTGTCGTCTCTATCAACAAGGATGTGTTCGAGAAAGATTGTCGGCAAAAGCGGTTGCTACCGTTTATAGGAAGCCACGACTCTCCAGCTCTGTTTTGGTCTGATTTGGCCTCTATGCAAAATCCGTTCCGGAATGGCATAACGCACAAAAGGTCAAGAGGCTAAAAATAGCCAATTCACCTAACTGTCCACAACTCCACCGATAGAAAAATACGGGGCTCTCGGCAAGGGGAAACTTTTTGAAACTAAGAAGAAAGTAAATTGGATTGACGATTTCAAGAGAATATGGACAACCGCCATCGCCAGCGTTTCAGACGATACTGAAGCCGGGTGTAACACAGAAAGTTCTAGAATTTTTCAGAAAGATCGATTAACATCTCAATTAACTGTTTATACAAATATCTCTGTTTTACCTTCGGTTTGTTGAATTATGTTTAAATTTTTTTTTGTTTCTGTCATTATCGTAGTGTCCTAAATTGACCGTAGACAGGCTTTAATTGCTTGATCTGAGAGGCAATATTCATGCAATCCTTTTGAAAAAAAAATTGGTTGATACGAGTTTTGTCAAGTTGTCAAGTTGAAATTTCAGTTATTATTTCGTGTATTTCATAGTTCATCAATTATTTCTGAACCCTGTTGTAAAGCTGGTTGAAGAATAAAGTATTTTTGCTGGGATTTATATAAGCATCAGTTCACGAGTACCGCAATCTCCTATCTACCGACTGTTGTTTTTATGCTCTACAATCAATATGACATTTTCAGCGTTTTTTTTGTCTCCACAAGAGAATAAGCTCCGTCAAGTTTCAAAACTTTTGATAAATAGGGTAAAACAGTTCTGAAATTTTTTACCATCAAGTCTAGATAAAATCAATCCAGGCAGATTGCTATACTCTTGATGAGCGTCTTCGTAGAGATTGCATACAATTGAAAAAAAGAATGATTATAATGTTTGAAATGGATATATCCTTCTTATCAATATTCTTCTTATTCTTTGTATTATTTAAACAGTTGTGATTTGAAAACTAGCGATATTTAAACTTACTCTTCACTTGATTATTTTTAAAAAATAAGTAAAAAAATACTGAAAATCTTTTCAAACTATTACAAGTAAACGCGAAAGAATTTCTGAAAAACTTATTATTACTACACAGAGTAGTGCAAAAAACGCAAGTTCTTCGCCCAATTTCAAGTGTGCGTCTCCTGTTTCAGAAGAGCGCACAAAACGAATGTGCAAGAGATTTCGCACATGCACTTCTCTTTCAGAGATAAAAAGTGATGCACAGTGCTCTACTCAGTGCTTTACTGTGTGTTTTGGCTCATGTTTTGGTAAATGGTAGCAAAATGAAATGTTTTAATGCTAGCAACAAAAAGGCATTGTATGGGTTTATAGAGGGGAATTTTTTTTTATTAAAATCCTTATTCACAAACTAGTCAGGCCTGCTGCCGTGTCTGTTTATTGCACTTGTGTTTGCACAGAGACGACAAAGGAGAGTGCAATCACTAACGCCCAAAGAGACGAGAGCAAATTCGAAATGAGATGTACGGCTTTGAGCGCACGGCACAACAAGGGGGGTGCACGGGAGTATATTTAGACTGCACTTTCACGTCTCTTTGAAATTTAATGTGCTGTCTCGTAGCAGCCCGTGCTGCACTCAAAGAGATTTGAGTAGCACCTTATCCCTGGTCGAGTGTTGAGAAGGACATCGCAATAGGTCTAGTATTAATACTAGATGTGTTTGTGCGTGTTTGTTTGTGTTTATACATGGGTCATACGTAGATTTCCAAAAAAAAAAAAACAAAAAATCGAATCTACAAACGTGCATAGTTCATAATGGTTGCAAATGTTCCTAAAAACACCCTTGGAATGTTTTTGATTTTTTTTTCCAAATATCATTAGCTTAGCATATTGCAGTATTTCCCATTTTTTTAAACAGAAGCTTCAAAAATGCCTTCATATATCGATTTTCCGCCTTTATACGTTGTTCCCTATCCAAAGATATTTTTTGGCATGGTTTCTGACAGTCATTCACAGTTTTTCTTAAAACCAGAAGCTGCCATCTTGGATTCCACAATGGCGTCAAGGATCGGCTAACGGCCTCTAGGTGGCCAGCTGAACCACTTTGTTCAAGACGGCATCTTGCTAGATGACGAGGATCTCAAGTTACAGCTTGTACAAGATATTCGTTTTCGGACTTCTATGCATTAACAAAAAGGCTTTGACCAACTGAACAACTTTACTCAAGACAGTAACTTTCCATATGGCCAGCATCTTGAGATATTCCGTGTTGTTACCAATTAATACAAACATTGTGCATGCCAGCTAGCGCAACCTAATGAGCCATTCCCGTATCTAAGGTGAAAATCAGAAGAAAATATATTGATTCTATCAGCTACGTGCGCCTCCATCCTAATTGCTGTAAGCGGGTGCCACTCTGTGATTCGCTGGTGCGATTGTTAGTGAAAACATCGTCGAAGTTGTAGAAAATGTCCGAAAAAAGGAAGCGGGAAGAAACATTATTCTTTCTCCTTTTGTAATGTAACGTCAAAGCGAATTTACAATCACTGCTGTATTTATGCAGGAGAGCCCACACCAGAGAGTTCACTGGGGCGCACGCGTCCACTACCCGTATGCAAACACGGTGGTGATTATTTATAAACAAGAGAGAAGAGCTCTCGCTGTGTGGAAGAGTGGGTGGAAACATTAAATTCTCTCTTTACCACTCGGAGGATATGGACATCACTGCCGATGTCTTGAAGTAATAGTATGACGAGAGCAATAATACGTGTGAAATAGTCGGTCCATGCCAAAAATTTGTTTGTTTTCCTCCAAAAGATGTTCCTTCTTTCTGGCTCTCCTTTGATCTAAATGGCGCTGTAGTGTGCGTGCGTTTAAGGACACTAAGCCTAATAGTACCAATACATACAATTTATTGAATTGTGCTATCTGCATGAATTGTGCTTCAGTTTACTTTCATATTTTATCGTGTTGTGACGTGTTTGTGAATGCTCCGGAATAATGCCGCGTGGAACGTATTTGACGGGAGAAGAAAGAGGTAAAATTTTGGCATTTCGCGAATGTAATGTTGGTATTCGCGAAATTGTTAGACGGTTGGGAAGATCGCATCACGTCATAATGAATTTTCTGAGAAATCCAGAACGATATGGGAATAACAAGACAGGTGGACCAAAAAAAAATTGTCGGAAAAAAAGCAACGAAGAATTGTTCAAACTGCAAGTAACTCACTCAAAAGTTTGAAACAAATTAAGGCTGAGTTATCACTTGACGTCTCATGTTCTACAATCAATCGAACATTGAACAGCTCTCCTTATAGCGGCAAAAACTGAAGCAAGCTCCACGACTCTAACCTCGCCATAAACAAGCCTGACTCGAATTCGCTAATATGCGTAGAGATTAGGTATTTTTTTCAGACGAAAAGAAATTCAATCTGGATGGCCCAGATGGATTTTTTTCATACTGGAGGGACTTAAGAAAGGACAGCGTTACTTTTCGACTCGTACCTTTGGTGGTGGTAATTTGATGGTTTGGGGAGCATTTTCTCAAACTGGAACGGTCCAGATTCATTGGCGTAACTGCTGGGGGTGCCTAGGGGGCCAGGCCCCCTCCAGAATTCTGTAGGCCTTCCCCCCAAGGATTTTTCCCTAATATATTTCTAATTTAAAATGAAACACTATTCATAATCTCTGCGGAATTGTAGGGTTTTTTTTCCAGTATTTTGAAGCAAATGCACACACTTTTGGCACACATCCCCATGCGGGGTAGGTCAGGATCCGCCACCTTGACTGGCAAAAATAGATGAGCTTGATCGTGTTCAAATACCGCCAAGGGCACAGAATGGTTCTAGCGAAGTGAAATCTCTGTTTTTACACTCCCTAAAGACCACATGTGATGGAAATCAATTTCCAATTAGAGGTTTAAAACCACAACTTCTCATTTTTACCAGTAGCTTTTTTTACATCGTTGTTTACTCAACAACTTCGGAGAGAAAACCGGTAAGGTGTGGTATGTTGACGGAAACCCCATAATTGAATAAATACTCTACTAATTATGTTTTTTTTATTAGTGCTAGATAATTCTGAATTCTAATAATTCAATTCAGTTGATATTAAAACCTCTAGACTCATATGTAAAATAAAAGCGAAAATGTAGTTTTAGAAGTAAAGTAAACAAATAATCAGGTAAATTCCTTAAATCATCACATTTGTTGGGGTTGACATCAGTACCACTAGTTGTCGATATAGACTACATAATGGGACTGTATGTCAAATTTTATCAAAATTCACTTCGCTTTTATTATAACAGTTGTCTTCCATTTATTCAGAAGATTTCTTTAAAGGATTTGATTTTCTATAAAAAGGTTCTATTTTTGGCAGGAATAGTTCCTTGTATACAGTGGTGGCGAAAATATTAAATACATCTACAGTTTTTCATTAAAAAAAAATGTCATTTCTGACATGCTCAGCACTCAAAGGATAGATTGAGCTGAAATTTTGACTATAGCTAGACAATAGAAGTAACCTGAATTTCAAACTGTGTTGAATTTATAAACTGTCAAACATTAATTGTTATGTTATATATTCTCCGTGCGAGGAGTAACGATTATGATGTAGAAGGAGATGTTCGCTCATCACCATGAGGCACCAAGAGTGAACAACAATGTTTTTGGCTAGAATGAAAGATATGAAGAGAAAGTTTTGATAGTTCCGCTAGTGTGCGGCAGGATTGGAAATATGACAGATGTTTTAGGAAAATTGAGCGAAAAGGGCATGTGTACAGTGGTACTCGAACCAACGACATTTTTGCCTAACATCCCACTGCGGGGTAGGTTAAAGCACGGACTAAGTCCGCCACTTCAACAGGCCTGTTGAAGTGGCGGACTTAGTCCGTGCTTTAACCTACCACTGCATCAGTAAACAGAGTGCACACAATAGATCGCTAGAGCCACAGTGGTACATGAGCGTCTTCCAACCGGACATTTTTGCCTGTTGAAGTGGCGGACATAGTCCGTACTTCGACCTACCCCGCAGTGGGATGTTAGGCAAAAATTTCGTTGGTTCGAGTACCACTGTACACATGCCCTTTTCGCTCAATTTTCATAAAACATCTGTTAAATTTCCAAGCCTGCCGCACACTAGCGGAACTATCAAAAACTTTCTCTTCATATCTTTAATTCTAGCCAAAAACATTGTTGTTCACTCTCGGTGCCTCATGGTGATGAGCGAACATCTCCTTCTACATCATAATCGTTACTCCTCGCACGGAGAATATATAACATAACAATTAATGTACTCCTAAAGAGGTGAATCTGATGCCATTTTGAAGATTGTTCTTGAAAATTTAAAAATTCAAAACGGTGCATTTGTTATTTTAGCCTATACTGTAGTTGTTCACATTCTTTTGCCATACCTTCATAAACTTTCAAAAAATTTCCATGGAATTTCGATACCTTGGAATATTATCAATGTCAATCAAAATCTTAAGTTTTACCTTAAAATTACCCAATGATGTTTCTTTCGAACTGCCGTGAAGTTAGGTTTTAGATGAACTAATCATCGGAATTCTCCTTCAAATTTTTTAAATTCTTTTTAGAAATTTAGCTCGACATAACTTATAATTTTTTTTTTATGTGTTTTCATAGAATTCTATTTTAAAACAACCTTGGTTGATGATTTGCGCACAGAACATTCGAAAAATTATTTAATAACAAACTTAAATCGAATTCCACTGACTGAGAAGTACCATGACGCAGAACCGATTTTCATATCTGGCTAATTCAAGTATTGGGAACGTTGTTGTGAAGGAACCAGTATTAATCGACACAATTTTGAAGATTTACAACGCGTTATCCAAACGAATCTAAATTTTGATATTAATTTGAAATGTTCATTGACTCAATGATTTTCTATGAAGTTTTAAGATTTTTAGTTGAAACTTGACTCTATATAGATTCTGCACTATTCTCCGCCTCGGATGAGTTGAGACGCCTCAAGAGAATCGAGTTAGGTGACCAAGGAGCAGAATAGAGCTAATTATTAAATTCAACCTGTTTTTATTTATCAATTAAAATAACCTGTCATCAATAATAAAGATACTTTTGTCGCTCTTTTCAACATCCTTATAAACGAAAAAAAAAAAAACCTTCGCACAGGCCCCCTCCAGACTAATTGTCTAGCTCCGCCAATGTCCAGATTGCTTTTCCATCCACCAGAATGAACAGTCGGGAGTACATTGAGATACTCTTAAGTCATTTCCTACCATTCTTGCGGCAACATCGTCGAGTTGGCTATTTCAGCAAGATAATGCTTCATTTCATACAAGTAGAGCGACTATGGCGTAGTTCAACGAACATGGAGTTCAAACTATGGAATGGCCACCTTTTTTCAGACCAAAACCCGATCGAGAATATGTGGGGATTGATCGTACGTGAAGTATATACAGACAACAAGCAGTACGCAAGCGTTCATGACCTACAACAAGCCGTCTTATCTGCAAGGCAAGGAATACAAGTATCTACTTGCCGTAACTTAATTCCGAGTTTGCCGAATAGGTTGTTTGAACTGATTGAGAGCAAAGGAGGACCTACCATTAGGGAACGTCCATTAATTACGTCACGCAAAAAATGACTTTTTATACCCCCTTGTCACATTTTTTATATGGACCTTCAAATTTTTTTGCATGGATCGTCACGTTTTCTCAAACGCCCCCTCCCCCCTTACTGCGTGACGTAATTAATGGACCTTCGCTTATTACCATTTTGATTTTCAGGTAAACATCGTTGAAATCTTTAAAAAAGAAATACATTTGGAACTGGTTCTATAGTTATGGAACAAATAATTTTTATGAATCTTGTATTATAAAGGTAAACACTTTATGCTAAGAGTCGAAAATTCTACAATACAACAAGTATCTATTATTCTGTGCAACTTATTTAAAAAAATCACTAATTAGAGTGTATTCTGTTTGTCCATCTTTTTCACTTCTGGCGGCCGTTGAATTTGTTACTCTGTTCGGTTACTTTTGTTGTTTCGGGCGCCTGTTAAGAGCAGGTAGTGATTTATGGCTTTTGAGCGGGTTACAACGAAAGAACTCTGATCGATACACAATCACAATCACTTATAAAATAGCAAGCAATACGTAAAATACGAACAATGAGGAAAAAATCTTAAGTTTGACGGAAGAAAAAATTTTTGCTTCCACCGTCGAGCAAAGCACACTTCGACCTCTCAAGATGCTTTCCACTCGATAAATTCAAAAAGGCCTAGTTAAATGTCAATCGCACTTTTGATAAATCTCGAGAACTTTTTCAAACAGACGTATCTGGTTTTGTACAAATAGGGGAGTTAAGATTCAAACGTCAAGTAGCATCACCATCATGTTAGGGAAATGTTATTCCTTGTGTTGCTGGGCTTAGTTTGCATGAAAGTGCTAAGGTCTTTATTTTCGCTCTTCGTTTACAAAATCAGATACGTCAGTTTAAAAAAATACTCGAGAAATAATCAACATAAAAAATATGACATACTTAGATTGACAGCATTCGGAAAACCACTTCCATTTCGGAACTGCATTTCAATTTGCCATTGCACAGCAGTTTTTCACCTTTTTGGGATGGCCTCCGAATGCATCAGCGGTGGCTATCCAAAGCTGAACCTACCCTTTCGAATGGAATTTTATTTGGTCTGATAATTTGTTTAATTGTTTTCCTTAATTGATATGTTCACCATTTCCCGATGCATACGTGCGTTGTTTATTTTTTTGTTGTTGTTTCGTCCACGTCCATCCACTTTAACGTTATTTGGTGAAATATATACAACGATAATAACAGGTTGCCCGCCGCAGCTTGGTTGGCGAGGGTAAATAATAACATCAAACTGCAACCGACTTACCGCTTCTGAACGGGGAGGGCCGAGTAGAGACCGCAGATAAAAGCGCTGGTGAAGAAATGTTCAACGAAACCAGCTACGCGAGAACGGCATGATTAGGATTATGTTTGACACAACTCAATTGTCTAACAGTTTGTGCTATTAATCATGCAAGGGAAGTTTGCTGGAGTAATTAAATAATCTATGGAATGGAATGAATGGTCCATGTCCAAACAAATAGCTTTTCATCACGACGAGATGGGGCACGAGGAACTCGTCCGTAGGCTGAACCAACAAAAAGGAACAAATCGCTCGTTTGTTGGCAGGAAGAAAACTCAGATACTTGGAGAAGTCCAGTCGATGCAAGGTAGAACAAAAACCTTAAGAACTAATTGGATATTTATTCAAATCTTGTCCCGGGAAAAGCCTTGCTTGTACGACTAGCGAGAAGCAACTTCCTTCTTCCGCCTCTTTAGCCAGGGCAAACAGAGCAAGGAGTGACTTTCTTAAGATACACTCATCAACTCTGTCGGTGGTCAAACAATTGCTCAATAATGCATCGGCAACATTGATTTTAACTATTAAAAGATCTTCGAGTAAACTTGGGCAAACCTGCCATGCGCTTCGATGGATTGGAAACAACTGGCTTGTCCAAAGTTGGAGCTACAGTTACAATTCCACTTCCTTCGAGAAGGAATCATCTTGCTGCTGGTTGACCCAAAGATGCATTTTAATATTTTATTCGGATGGGTTTTCCACAATCGAGAGAAGATTTCTTGTTTACCCATCCGTACGGACGGCGAGTTTCCTGCCTTATTCGATTTGTGATGCAAACAAAGTCGTTCGGAAGAAAATTGCTGATCGGACATCTTCCTGTAGCACACACGGTTATTAAAATTTGTACACAATTCACCTGCAGTAATGAACGGTTGAAATGCAATGCTTCGTCCATTTCCTCCGGTTCTGCTCTGAAAGGAACTTTTGTAAATGATGCCTTAAGGTGCAACCTTTTTACACCTTTTTCGCATCACGCTTCCACTGAAACCGACCAGCTCAAACTTGGCGACAGGGTGTAATATATGTTTAATACTTCTTCACGCGATATTTCGTGCCAAGTCAACCAACCGACCGACCAACCAGTCAGAATAGGCACTCCATTTCCACTTTCCTTTCTACATTTTGCCACCGCAATCGAGAATGTTTTCTCCATTTATTTGCTGCTACTGATTTCCCTCCAAACGACATCGTCTGCAAGTTTTTAAAAGTGCAATTGCATCCCCGCTTCTATCGTCAGAAAAAAAAAATGTAAAAGAAAAATCCACACCACCATTGAAAGTACAGAACCAAAGAAATGAAATATATTTCTTAGACGTCAACCACCCCCATCGGCTCATATAACTTCTAAGTTTTTCTTCTTCTTATTTTTTGCCCTCTTTCAGACATTTGCCTCTCCAAAATAGATGCATTTTATGCACTTTAGCTTTTCTTTATGCCAATGTTTTACGGTGTTGCAAACTCTGTTTAACATCCCTTCCCCCTCCTTCCTCCTCGACACCACACACATTTCAATATCGCTATGCATACATACATGTTGCACAAATGCACTTCTTCCTGTGCCAATGTCAAGTTTTGAAAGTTTTTTCACCTCCTCACCTCCTCGCCCAGATTGCGGAATGCAATGCAATAAAGGTGGTAAATGTCTCTCCCACCCAGCCGCACCGCATGCTCGCATATTAAATATAATATATATTTTAAAAACAAGGAAACACCGTCTCCGTTCAACCCCTTTCTCTACAATGTTTTCGACTGGCTCGAATGTGTTTCGATTTGTTTTTTTTTGCATTCGAAAATGTCTAAAATTTAGGAAACAAGAAGTCCGTAAGACGCGGCAGTTGCATGGACGGAATCTTGAGTTGTTCCGTGCGGGATTAAATGTTGATGGTTCTAAAAAAGTTTTGGATCATTTTTCAGCCTTTGTCGAGAAATTTGTCGCTATTGACAATACTACAAATCAAATAGAGAATCACCCTACACATTATGATTGTGTGTGCCTCATAATTACTATGGTGGTTCAAAGTATCAGTTCAGCTTCACCTGCATTCAGTCTATTTCATAGCAAATGCTCAATCTACTTCAACAATTTGAGCTCAATTGGCCTCGAGAATGAGACCGAAAATTTTGATTTTTCCAAAGTAACGTTTACATTAAAAAAAATGGACAAAAATTGCCGATTTTTCATGGGTTTACTATCACCCGCACTGACGAAACTACCCATGCAGCATAAATCATAGTAACCCATGAGTCAGCAGACAAAATTTGACAGCTCTATCAGTCGAACTCTAACCGTGATGGCAAAAACAGTGAAGCAACTCCGTTCAGAAGTGTGTGCGTTCAAAGAGTGGCACCCCGCCGCGTCGAAAACGAACATCATGTTGCACTTTGTGGACGCCGGATACGCCCGTTCCGCAGTCTACAGCATCATGGCACTATTAGACTACAATCAGAACATCGAAAGAAAGTCCGACCGACGACCCTGAGTGACAAGAAGCACCAAATGATGCTGAAGAGGAAGACCGCTGCGTGCTTTTGGCCGGGAGGTCGGTTCAACCGGCCAAACAGTCAAAAAGTACCTGGCAAACATGAACATACATGTCAGGAAGCGAAAGTCGCGTCCACTGGTTTCAGAGCTGCAGGCAATGACGCAGCGGCAGCGGCTGAATAATGGTAACAGGGATGCCAGATATTTTTTTCAAATGTCTGTGACAAAAATTTGAAATGTCTGGGAATGTCTATGAAAATCTGTAATTTTTTTTTTTAATTAGATTTCTTTCAACAAAAAGCCGTACTAAGAGAGGGATTTATGTCATTTTCGCTATTTGTGTGATTATGTTAGCACGTCCGCATCTATTTCATGGATTATATGCAACCTTACACTATTGTTTCATATTTTTAAAGTGAAGCATTCGCATAGGTGACAAAATTTTCTGTAGTTTTTTTTCCCCTGTAACGTTCTTTCCAGTTTTGTATTTTAAAATCACGATTTAGTTTTCATTTGATAAATTCAACAGACTCTTTTTTTGATTCAACAATAACCATTGAATTACAATGAATTACAGAACCAATCTTCCGTTACATAAAATATAAAGTTCATTAGTAAGAAAACTACAATGACACTAAAACGGATTATTTTTTGTAGATTAAGTCGAAGTGCTGTCATTTTTGATTTATACATTTGTATTTTATTTGTATGGGAGCCCCCCTCTCGAGGAAGCAAGAGGTCTCTTCCTATCATAAGAACCTTCCCCGTCCTCAAAAACCCTCCATAAATTTGCACGCTGATCGGTTGAGTAGTATTCGAGTATATTTTTATATATATAGGTTCGGTTCATTTTATATGGATATATAGATTCTTTGAACTTTGGAAGCATTCTCAAAAAATTTGTGGATATATTGATAAACTTCTTGAATTTTTTTATGCTTCTCAGCTAAACTCCAGGGAAATTTTCTCACTGATCCAATCTTCCAAACGAGGTGAGATGGTAAGTAAGGAATTGTAATTCCTGCATGAGTGTGTGTCCTCATAGTATGATGTGAACGGTTGGGCAGATGGTGTGTACCATATTTTAATATGGAGTCATCATCATTATCATTATGGTCATATGACTGATTCTTCGGTTAGTCAGTGATCATCTCTTAAATTTCAGGAAAACTCTCTCCTGATCTTCTGTGAGGCTCTCTGCTAAAATGCTGGGAAGTTTCCTCCTGAACTTCAGGCAAAATTCCTCATAAACTTTTTGGTAGTCATTCCATATTTTCTTCAAAATTCACATTTAAGAACCCAACCTTACCTTCCAGAAACATTTGGTAAGTTTTTTCCTAAACATAATTACTTTCTTAACTTCTGATAAGTCCCATCTTGAACTATGAGGAAAGTTTCTGCAAAACATTGAGAAAGTACTCTCCAAAATTTCTTGGAAAATCTTCTTAAGTTGTTAGAAGTTTTTTATGAACTTCTGAGAAGTTCTTTCCTAAACTGCCGAAATAACCTCTTTTGAACTTTAGGGAAGTATTCTGCCGAACTTCGGGGAAGTTTGTTCCTGAATTTCTGAAAAATGTCTGCAAGTAAAGTTCCCTCCTGCTGAAAAGTTCCCCCTTTACTTCTGGAAAGTTTCTCCCTGATTTTATCAAAAGTACGGTACGGAACATTCAGGAAGCTTTCTAGCACTTCTGGGTAGTTCCAACTAAATTTTTTGTCTCTTCGCAACTTCTGAGAAGTCCTCTTGTGAACTTTTGAGGAGTTCTAAACAGATTTTTTTTGAAAAACTCCTTTTTGACCCTACAAGTAGTGCCCGCTCTGGTAGGCTTCTTCCTGAAATTCTGGGAAGTTTTTTCCTGAGCTTATTTTTTTCCAAACTTTTGATTGCTTCCATCTGGAACTGCAAGGAAAATTTTATTGAAACTTTGAGAAAGACGTCTCCAAAATGTTTAGGAAAATTCCCTTAAATTTGTTCTTGAAGTTTCTATCTGGATTTCTGAGAAGTCCTTTTCTGAACTTTTGGGAAGTTTTCTCCAGAACTTTGGGGAAGTTTGTTCCGGAACTATTTGGAAGTTCGTGCTGAAATAAAAAGAAATTTCATTCTTTTCTCTATATAGAAAGTCCTTATTCTGAAATGTTAAAATGTTCTCCTCTGAGCTTTGGAAAAACCGCCTAGCACTTCTAAGAAGTTCCAACTAACCTTTCGAGAAATTTCTCCCGGAACTTCTGAGAAGTTATTTCCTGAACTTGAGAGAAGTTCTTTCCTCAACTTCTATGACGCATCGTTCTGAGGATTTTTTTCCTGATTTTTTGAGAAATTATAAGTAGTACCGTTCCTGGTTAGCTCCCGTCTGAAATTTGTGGATGTTTTTATTTTTCTGAACTTCTGGAAAGTTCAATCTTAAATTTCTGGGAAGAACTCCAAAACCTCTGAAAAATTCTTAACTTCAGAGAAATACTCTCCCCCATACTTCTTCCTGAAGCTCTGATAAGTCCTCTTCTGATTATTGGGGAAATTCTGTCTTGAAATTCTGGTAAGTATGATCTTGAACTTCGGTACTGAATTTTTGAAGGTTCTTCTTGCATGAACTGCTTGCTCCCAATACTTCTGAGAAGTTTCTACCTGTCCATAGGAGAAGTTTTTTTTTTCGAGGAAGTCTCTAAGTTTTTCAAATATGATTTGTATTGTTGTGAACCTTGATTTTCGTTGTGACTTAATGGCAAAGGTTCAATATTACCAACGCTTTGACAGTAATTTTTCGCATGGGGCCAATTGTGTCTCGAAGTTGCCCACCGCTTTCGTTTCTTCAAGGATTTCTACTTTAAATGATACCTACGATGTTTTAAAATATTTCCACAAAGCTTCTTACCGTATCTACTATACTGTTGAGATCCTCGCACGTTTTAAATCCAAACTTCAGAGAATACCTTTATTTGAAATTTAAAAAATATTTCAAATGTCTGTAAAAGTCTGCAACATAAATAAAATGTCTGCTAAATGTCTGCATCGTGAAAAAAGTCTGCAAATTTACAGACATGTCTGTGAATATGGCATTCCTGAATGGTAATGAGGTGGTAATGAGTTCCACACCTCGGCCGAAGAATGAACTGGAGTAACTCACCGTGTTGTTGGCCGATAAAGCACGCTTCAGGCTGCTCATTCACGACTGGAAAGTCCGGCGCTTGTACACTTCTTTAGTTCGGAGCTTTTTTGCTGGTGTAGATTAGGGTGGCTCTAAAACATCATTTTTTTCATTCTAACTTTTTAGTTTCCATTAATAGGAAAAAATAATCTTCAGACATAATGTCGAGAAAAATATGATGCATGTTTTTGCTTAACTAAGTGTTTAGGTATATTTTACTGTCAAAATATAGGGATAATTTTAACGAAAAACATGTCCGATCTTAAGCACTCCGCGCTCATGTGCCCCAGGAGTACCCGTGCTATTATATATAGCAAATTTGTTCCTTGATACCCATTAAAACAAGAATTTGAGGAATTTCTGGCAAATTCTTGCCTAAACAATCATAAGGTCGAAATAAAAATAATGTTTTGAGTTAAAATTACACGCAACTTTTGAATGATAAGTTGTATTAAAAAACTTTGTGGAACAAAAAATTGTCCGCTATAACGTTTTCTATATTTTGCTCTAAGATCACTTTTCACCAAAATGATAAACAAAGAAGTTATATTAAAAATAACTCATTTTTTAGAGACTATATCATGGTCGAATGAAAAGCTAGAAAATTGGTGTCTTTGGCTTGAAATTATATTCCTTACAAACTATTTGGCTTCACCCTTCTATTGTATTTTGTTCAAAAGTTAGCAATAGCTGGAACTACACAATTATCATAAGTGCAAAGTTTGGAACTACTCAATTATAATAACAAGATGGAAAACTTGTTTAGGTACAACTTTGTAGAAAACACCATGATTCTGAAACGCAACCCTTAAAAGTTATTAATTTCACAGTGAAAAAAGGCTTTTTCGATCACTGTGGTACGGTATTAATTCGGACACTCCGGATCGCGATGGAATTTTTGACCGTGGTAAAAACGGTAGAACTTCCTTCACTTTTGAAGCAGTTTAATCGACGACTATTATAGACGCTAACTCGCGTCGGTCGAACTTGTACTCACACTCTGGAGTTTGGACCTAAAATTGATTTGTTTGAGAGAGGTGAAGCTAATTCGATACTTTGAATCACCCTAATAATTCTAGTAATGGAAATATGGTACTGCCAACGAAACGTTTAAGAACTGGAGAAGAACTCTTAGAGCACTCAGTTGATACCCGACAAAAAGCAAATCGTGAGAGGCAATAAGAATACTTATAAAGAAGAAGAAGAAGAGAAATAGCGTAGTAAATAAACACTATAATCAAAACGTCCGGGAGTTTGTAAATAAAAAAAAATCTCATCTTTGATCTTCTACAAAATGACACCAAAATTACTGGGGAATCTTGCTACGAGGCACCAAGTGGTTACACCTGCATTGCCTGTTGAGCTGCCCTAGCTAGAAGACGTCTGTATTGAATTATTTCAAATAATAATATTCTGCCCACTATATCACAAAACATAGCAATCGGTTGAGCGGATTGGAGATAATTAAATCATTGGATGTGAAAAAGATGAGCATCGAATTAATAGAAGCTTAAAGTTGCCAGAAGGAACGAAATACTTCTAGGGACGCGAAGTTCATCAAATTCTTCAATCGTTATACTTGACATGTTGTATACATTGCTATTAAGGCCGTTCTACTTGCTTGTTGCAAATATTAAACATTCAATCTGTTCTGTGAAGTTTCAAACAGTTGAAAAGTTCGGTAAAACAATTCTTAAAAATTAAAGACAAAAATTCTTTCGAAATGTACACTGAATGCTTCATTTCAACATTATCTTAATGGAAAAATAAAACATTTTTAAAATGTTCCTTACATTTCATGTGCTGATGTTTCAAAGTAAACTGACTTCTGCAGCTGTTTGAAAACTCAGTACAAATTTAATGACCTCAGTTTGTAGTTTGTAGGATGTAATTGTACAAATTACAAGTTTACCACAAACAAAGAGTGCGTCAAGCATCGGCTGTAAACGGTTGTATTGATGCTTTGTAGCGCAATATTTTTTTTATCGGGCAAAAAGCGTTCTCTATTGTTTCGGTTACCACCGTACAAGGCGCGGATGATTGAGTGAGCACAATAAATACAAAAAAAGCTACTTCCCGGTGAGATCTGAGTGTCTATCGATCCAAATTGGCTCTCAAGCGTTAATACTAATGACCTACACGACAAGAAGTCTGCACATTGTAGACGAAATACGCGTATCTGTCAAGATAAGCAATAAAGTTGGAATTAAGTGGAAATTACTTATCTTTTTTCTCATTTTATAGCTACAGGTATTCCACAAAACAGCTTACACTTTCCAGAATTCTAAAGGCCCTGTTTTCCGAATAAAAAACGACCATCATGCCTTGTGAGTGGCTCCAATAGCATCCACAATGTTGGTATAAATCGGTTCAAATCGAAAATCGATACTAATATTTAACTAGAAATGAGAAGAAAAATTAGTATTTTCCATTTAATTCCAACTACCTTTGCTTATCTTGATAGATTCGCATATTTCGTCTAAAATGTGCAGACTTCTCCAGTGTCGTGTACTTAAGTCTGTCCACGTTAAATTTCGGACATCAAAATAATAGCAGCAAAAAAAATATTGCACATATCCTAACAAAACCGATTGTTTATATCACAATAATATAGTAATGTCTAAAGAAGAAACAGTTAATTAAGATATTAATCCTTTTTTCTGTAAAATTCCCGAAATTTCTGTAGTACACCCGCCATCAGGTTCCGTACGATATCGTCAGATACGCCCACCGTGACGATTCTCCATCTTCTCTTTAACCCATTTCCGTCCGCTGTTGCGTAAATTCGTGTATGCATGTACGTTGAATACGATCAAAACAAATTCATTTGTTTGAAAGGTATATCTTTTGGCTATCTTACTGACTGTGTTCACACACACCAATAGAAAAAAAAACATGGTACATGTCTTATGGACACAATTTCAATCATAAACTAGAAGTTACTGGTTATATTTTTTGTCGTTTCACAATGGGAATATGTTCACAAAAGGCCAAATATTATTTGTAGCTAGTTAACCATCCATTAAGGTGTGGCTGAGTGTGTACCATTTGCGCTTAAAATGTATGTTGCATTCTATTTGTCGAGCAATGCGCCAGTGTTGCGTATACGCAACATGCTGTCACGGTGTTCCTAAGCGTCAAAAAAAAACCTCTAAAAATGCTAAATTTCATTAATGCATCCACAAGACTTATATTTTGATACGATATCGTCGAAAAAAAATGTTTTGTGGAAAACGGCGAAAATGGGTTAAATCAGCGTTATCATTTTTTTTCTTATTGATTTCGAAGAGTTTCCGCTTAACTAGAGCCCAGTACTTCTCTTTAGGGCGAAATTCTGGACAGTTTGGTAGATTGGCTGTTTTTTAGCACGTATTTAACCTCTTGTACCCTCTCCAAGATTTTGCATAACGACAAGAGGCCAAATCAGGCCAAAACAGAGTTGGAGAGTCCTGGCTTCTGATTCAGACATTCTTTCTCGTACACATCCTTACTGTTAGTGCCGGTAAAGACGAAACTTATAGATTTTCGACCACAACTACATATGGCGTGTCAAATCAAATAAAACCTCGGGGATTTGAACACCTTCTCTGTCTGGTAATGCATGGCAACGGCGTTTCTTTGGATTGCAGTATAAAGTAGGATTTGGGATTGGGATTTTCCCCAATTATAGCTACCACCTTCTTTTCCATTTGTCCGAGAGCATACATTTCGATTTGTTCCACTTCCAACCTTCCGATCCACAGTCAAGCGCTGATCAAATGATTTTCAAACACAAAACACGGTACTTTTCGATAGTCTTAGTTTCCTGGCAAGATCCCATCCCGATTAATTCGGATTTTAAACCTGTTGTACCACCACATAAAGTGGAGAGTTTCAGCTGTCATATAACGTTTCAGCGATCCGTGAAATTATTCAAAATCTGCAGCGAAAGAAAAGTGTCTTAAATTTCACGTTGACACGCTTTAAATACTTACAGGAAAACGGTAAGGACCATTAGGGCACCCAATTGAAGCAGACTAGATCAAGAGAATAAGAATGTCAAATATCCGTTGCTAAGAGTTTGCGAATAGGTGGTTGGTTGGCTCATCTCCCCTCACACTAGGGTATTCTCATATTAGATCGCTCGCTTTTTGGATCAATCGTTCAATTTTGAGTACAAACCATCCAAACCAAGAAAAATGAATATTTTTGTAATATGTTATTTGAAACTGATTTTTAATCATAAGTTTTTTTTTCATACACTATTCTTAAGGATTGTATACCTTTTTGTATGGAATTACTGCATGACAATCTAGTTAAAATTCCTAGCAATTGCCAAAAATATAACTGATCTATTGATAGACCACTGGTCCAGGGTGCTACTTTGGCTGAAAAGACACATTTTCAGCCTAAGTTTGTAGTTTTGGAGCAAAATCATCTTGTGCAAAGTTGTTCCTTATAATAAGACCCTTCTTTTGGTGTGAATTAAAGCAAGAGTTGTCCTTAGTGTCAGAGAAACAAAATATCAAACTATTTTATTTGCAGAAATAACGGAAAAAAACCTAATTCTGCATAAAGTTGAAGATGAACAAATTCAAAGCAACTTTTATGAAACAATTTTTTTCTGTAGCTTTTGAAATGATCATATTAAAGCAATTTTTCTTGCACAGGTTAGGGTGTCCTTCTGAAAATAAGTATTTTGCTGGAACTTTTTTATTTTAAATTTTTCAGCATTTTGTCTTAGCATTGATTTTAGAACGGTAATAGATACAACTTTTTGTGTACTGAAATCATCGCTATCTTATGTCCAACAAAAGTTTTTATGGCTTATTGTTAACAAAAATAGGCCTTTTTAAAATGTTGATCTCTCTGATTGGGGAAAATATAAACAAAGTTTCTTAACAGCATTTGATAGAATTTTCATTATATTAAAATATATCTGAAAACTTAAGATAGGTTTTTTTAAACAGAGTAAAACACAATTCAAGAGGTGATAAATTTATAGGAAAATCGTAAATAACTCGCTTACAGTTAAATATATCAGCAAAATTTATTATTCGTATTCCTTTTTCGTATGGATCAGAGCGATCAACACTTGAAAAAGGTCTAGTTTTAACAAAAAGCTATTATAACTTTTGTTTGACATACGAAAGCGGTGATTTTACCACACAAAAAAGTGTATCTATTATTGCTTTAGTATCAATGCTTCGATAAAATGGTAAAAACTTTGAAATAACAATGTAAGAGCAAAATAACTGATTTTTAGAGGAACACCCTAGGCTATGTAGGAAAAATTGATCGAATTTGGTCATTTCAAAAGCTACAGCAGAATTAGGGTTAATCAAAGTTGCTAAAATTTTAATAAAGTTGCAATTAAAAAAGTTAGACCTTTGATTTCTCTGAAAACAAGGACCACCCTATTTTTATTCACACCAAAAGAAGTGCCTCATTAATAGAAACTTCAAGGCTAAAAATGTATCTTTCCAGCTAAATTCGCATTCTGGACCACTGTGCACTGGGCGTTATTGAGTTTATTAAGGTTATATCGACGCATATTTGAGGCAAATGTTTAGTGAGTGGGGATCAATTTTGGGTCTGGTGTCTGAGCATGAGCACGATTGGCCGCCTGAGGTTGTTACTCCCAGATCAACTGTCATTACACATAGAACCTACGAATGATTCTTGGGACTAACATACACCCTCAATGTGCAATAACTGGTGAATCCAAATTAAGGCAAAACTGGCGCGGGCGTAGCCCGAAGTTAGGTCAAATAAGTCACGGGTAGGAATATGTTGACGTGATATTCACTTTATTGGAAGCCAAGAACAGCTCCGCAATTCCATGAGAAGTCGCTGGGATATTAGATAACCGGGTTGGGAGGCAGCACAGTGTGTTTTTGTAAAGTGAAATATTAAAAATTTTGTATCGATTTCCGATTTATACCAACAGTAACGCTGCTGTTGGGGCCACTTACAGAGCATGATGGTGGTCTTTTTATTAGGAAAACAAGGTAATTAATATTAACACTTGAGAGCCAATTTGTACCGATTTATACCAACACTGATTTACTTGCTCCAAGCCTTGGTGGTACGGCGAGTGTGGCGAGCGAATAATATGGATCACAATTATACCACCTGGCCACCACACCCAGATCTCACCGGGATGTAGCCTTTTTGGCTTTCTTGTACTCACTAGATCATTCGCGCCGACGTACAATAGGTAACCGAATCAATAGAGAACGCGCTATGCTCGATGATAAAATATTGCGCATCAAAGCATCGATACAACCGTTCACAGCCGATGCTCGACGCACTTTTTGTTTCTCGTAAACTTGCAATTTGTACAACTACATCCTACAAACTATTTTACCTCAGTGATAAATTTGTACTGAGTTTTCAAACAGGTGAAATCAACTTTGACTCATCAGCCCATGAAATGTAAGTAGAGATGGGCAAACGCTCACGAGCTGCTTATTAGAATCGGCTCTTTAAAAAGAGTGAGTCAGGGTGACCACTCAATTTTTATTTTCCCGGTCCCGGTTACCGGTTTTTTCCCGGTTTTCTCGGACCAAATGTTAAAAATTTCCCGGGTTAAGGCGCGGATCATGTAGTAATAAACTAGAAAAACAAATAGAAACAATTACTCTAAGCAAACAATTTTGAACGAATTGAGTTCCAAAGCTTAATAAAATGATATTTTCAGTAAAAGCGTTGTTTATAATATAAAAATGACTACATTTTAGGACCCAACTATTTACAAATTCTGCTTTCAGTTTTAGGCCCATGAAGCTAAAGAAAATAATTTAGATGATAGTCTGAAAACAGATGACAGTCTGAAAGTCAGTTTGTGTGTGTACCGCCAAATAACTTCTTTATATTTTTTTTAGGAAACTTTTCCCAAAGATTCTATGAAAAGTTCTCAGCCATTGCTTGAGAAATTCTTTCTGGCGTTTCTATAGGTATTCTTCAGAAGTTTGTAGCCATTCCTCCAGCGATTCTTTCAGCAGTTTCTTCTGGCAGTTCATTGGCTGTTCTGTTAAACTTTCTTGTGATGACATTTATGGTGGAATCCCTGAACTTATGAAGTTTTGTGATTGTAAAGGAATCCCTGGAAGACACCTGAAAGAACTAAAAACTATGAGGTAATTGCTGAAATAATTCTTGGAAAAAACCCTGATTTATTGAAGAAATTTAAGAAATTTTGTTTGCACGAGTTTCATAATCTAGTGTATTCAATTCTTCACGTTAAATATTCTGTAAGGGGTTTTGTAGAATTATTTTTAAGGTTTTCTTAGGTATAAATCTCTAAACATTTCTTCAAATATTCCGCTGGGCAGCGTTTTTTTGGAGTTCCTCAATCGATTGCTCCACAAAATTCGTGTTTCCTACAAGGATTTCTATAAAAATATTATTCTTCTAATTTAGAAATATCTTCATGCATTCATGCCGAATGGAAGACTGTTCTGGATATTTATTTTTGTTATTCGAAGCATAATATTTTGAAAGTGATTTTTGGTTATCTTTAAGGACATACACGACCGAGTCCTTTTCCAATATAAATTCTAGGTTAGAATAATTTTCACTTCAAGTGTTTGGAACTATATATCACAGCAATACCGAAACAAAAAGAGTTCAAACTGCTAACCAAAGTATGCTCCAAAGAAGCAAGCATTTGCTGAAAATATCATGCACGAAGTCTTAATAATATTTGAGATTTGTGCTCAGCAAATCGCGAAGTGAGAGGGATTCGGTCGTGTATGTCCTTAATATCATATTGCCGTGCGAAAACCTCTATATCGAAATGCAATTTTCATAAAGGCCAATGTCGCAAACGTAAACAAAGGCTTCTTCCGCAAATTTCTTGAAAATGCAAACTCACTCAAGTGAAGTACAACTTCTATTCTAAAGGGAACTCCGCTTCTTTACAATCATCGTGGTAATTCCCTATGATTAAGTTATCATTCTCGAGAAATTTGCTGTAGAAGCCATTGTTTATGATTGCGACCCAATGTCCCCTTATGAAAACTCCATTTCAATATATATGGTGCAATTGTTGAACAATACCAGATCGATGGCACGATTACAAAAAAGGCTTGTTGGCTGTCGATCAGATGGAGCATCGGCTATGATGGGTTCTGACCAATCCGTCAATAAGCTGCTGAAACGTGTCAGTTCTCATTTGATAATTATCAAATGTACTTGCCACTTTTTGGTTCTTTGTGCAAGCTATACATGCAAAAAGCTGCAACTGTAACAGTTGATGCAATATATTTATAGTTACTTATCATGCAGCCTCAAATGATCCAAGGAATTCCAGATAATACAAAATATCTTGGATTTGAAACATCGTTCTGCATCGATCTGCCACCAAATGGCTATCGTTTTAGTCAGTTATCAACAGGAACTGCATCGTGTGTTGAACCCAAGAAGCTGTACACTTTGAAGGAGTTCAATTCAATTTCTAAACAATTTCCGTACTTTTACGAAAAATCTAGGGGTTTTTTTTTTTTCATTAGGGCGTATCTACAATTGAGAGATTCTCTCCGGGCTCGCTCTCTTTCATTCATTACAGAGCCATTATAAAACTTACGAGGCATTCTTTAGTACAGATCGAAACACAACAGTGCTGGCTAGCCTACTCTACAAATAGTAGAATGAAAAACGTAAAGGTGATTGGTTTATGAATGAAAAAGAGCAAGCCCGGAGAGAATCTCTCAATTGTAGATTCGCCCTAATGAAAAAAAAACCCTAGAAATATGAGATACAGGCATCGAAGATCATGACTTGGAAACTTCTTGGAGAAAACTACTGTGTTTCAAACAAGCAGATATCCCATATGGGACGCTGGCTTTTATATTGCTTAGAATGTTCATTGCGAACTTTCTACAACCTGAATAAGACCATCTAAATTCGAATGTTTGAAGCAAGATTCTTGCCAAGATTTTCTGCTGTTAAATACAGATACAGAAAAAAAGATTTTTCGGTGAAAATTAAATATGGGAACAAAAAATATTGTGCAACTCTGGTCGCTACAAACTTACAAGAATGATCCACACTCAAAAAAACACAGTAGAAACTACCATTTCGAGGGTCAAATTGAGCACAAACACCAACAATTTTCACCTGACTATAAATGCGTTTGATTTTACCATGCCTACGATTGAAGTCAACCATAGTAGAGCTGATATCAACATAAGGTCTGTCAAATATACCACAAACGTTGATGGTTTGAAGATAAACGTAGTAAATTTGACTGAAATTTCATGGTAGTTTTAAAGATAGGCGTTACCAGACTACGCCTATCTTTGAAACTACCATGGTAGTTTCTACTACAAGATTTTTTTCTGTGCATGATATTTATAGAAGGTAAATCAATTGACACACTCTGAAATTTCACAGATCGTTATAGATGAACACGCTAAGAAAGGAATACCTAGAGCTCGATGATAATAACACACAATCTAAATTATGAACGATCATGTAAACATAAATTCCCGGTTTTTTCCCGGTTTCTCCCGGTTTTTTAGAATTCCCGGTTAATTCCCGGATTTCCCGGTTTTCCCGGTTCTGTGGCCACCCTGGTTAGTGAGCCACAGCCCTATGAAATCGAACTGCGGCTCTCAAATGAACGCGGCGTTCAAAATTTAACTGCGGCTCACAACGAATGGTTTTGTACCACGGACGGCCAGTCAAGGTGGTGGGTTCATTCCTGCCTTAACCTACTCCGCATGGAGATGCTTGGCAAAATATTGTGTGTTTGTTTCGAAATACTACCTCACAATGCCCTCCGCTCAATTTAAAAAACTACTTCTATTCTGAATCCTTGAGGGTTTGAGCTGTTTAGTGGAATACTTGTAACTATAATTTAGAAGAAAAATTAGTAACAGTCGAGTTATTAGTACGAGACACTGAAGAAGTCTGCACATTGTAGACGAAATACGCGTATCTGTCGAAGATAAGCAAAGGTAGTTGGAATTAAATGGAGATTACTGATTTTTCTTCTAAACTATAGTTACTTCTATTCTATTTTCACAGCCTGCCGTGCGCTAACGGAACTATCAATACTTTCTCTTCACAACTATGATCCAGCAAAAAAAAAAATGCTGTCTACTTCTAGAGCCTTGGCAGATCTTTGATGATGGATGGTTTTAAAAGCATTGAAAAGTAAGACATTGGTTCATTAACACATCAAGATCTTAGCTTCAGATCGGTTTGGAGAACATAAATCACTGAAATACAAAACACTGCTTATCCAAAAATGGCGAAGTCGATTTGTGAGGATTTATAGTTGAGCGAACTAGATGATGTTTTCAAGACGGTATCATCTTTTAGTGTAAAAAACGTTACACTAAAAGATAATATCGTTTTTTGTTTCGCATTTTCTATTGCTAGTTATAAATCTACACAGCTCTTTGAGAACACCGAACTTAATCCAGTGGAAGAAAGCTCATATCATAGAAATTTAATGCACGAGGGCGGCTTAATAAGTCCGTGACTTTTTGAATTTCCCGCGTCTTAATTGATAGGACAACACTGTTCATGTCAACAGGCAACATACAGTAGTTTACTCCAGACAAAATTTAAACAAGCTGCATCAGTTATCTTTTATTCCTCAGCCACTGATAGCAGACTTCCACGTGTTTTGAGAAGAAAATGGACAAAAGTGAATTTTGTCTGCTCAATAAGCATTATATCTAGCAGAAAAAAAACATCACCTAAATCAAAGTTGCACCATTAATTTGGCAAAGAAGTGGTTTACTAAATTTCATGATGGACGTACAATCAATTATTATCAATTATTTCAAGAAGTGGCGATGTGCGTCTATACAAAACTAGACTAGACTTGAATGGACAAGACTAGAGACAATTTCTCGATTTTCAGAGTATGGAATATGATTGTACCTGGAAAAAGTTAATTGTGATAAGCTACGAGCGTTAAATGCCGAAAATCCATTGCTCCATTATACCAGTACACTTCAACAGCCAATCAGCTGGACAGGTAATATTTATAATGCATGTACCCTAGTGTTTTTGCATACCTACTTCCGTTTCTTAGCACGCCGCCATAATCCTGAAGAAGCCTCATTTCGCGTGTTTATTTTGGTCGTACATCTTCTCCTCTCCAACGAGTGGTTTCTTTTTATCGTTGCCGTCGTCTTCATCGCCATAGTCGAAGGATGCAACTTTTTTTTTCCTCCCCCGATTGCTCTGATGTCCTGAGCTGCTTATCATGAAGTGACGAAGGACGTGTTTTACAAGCGGAAGATGCAAAGAAGGAGAAAAAAAATGAATCCTGAAATGCATCCTCGTTTCCACATGCCCGGTCTGCCCCGGGAGACCGGCTGCAGCCAAGTGCAAGCAAAAGGATGCAACCGTAGCGTGTATTATTTTTAATTACAACATTTTCCACTCTTCCGCTACTCCTTACCCGACATTCCTCCCTCGTGCTGTTCGAGCAGATCTTTCAGCTGAGTTCTATCCAAAGATATTTCTTTGATATCGAAGCTGTTAAACAAATGCACACCGCGCGTAAATAGTAGCGTTTTTCCTTTTGATTTTCCTCTATCTCTCCCTCCCTGTGTGTGTGAGTGTGAGTGTGTGTCTATATCTCCTCTACGCCGCTTCCACTCAGGCTCCTTTTCTTTATTATTAATCTTCTTTTGTGCCACGCCACGCTCAAAGAGTCAATGTGCAGGAAAAATCATTTTCTTCTCTGAACAACACACGAAGCGACACCATTTACTGTAGTCTAGCTGGCAGTAGTAAGCCCATTCTGGGAAGTGAAAAATATTTAGGTCTCGTCTATTCAATACAGAGAAGAAAAAAAAACATGCGAAAACGGAGAAACTATAAATTTTCCTTCAACCGAAACAACAAACGCCCGTAGAACAAATGTTTCGTACAAAACACGTCTCATGTATTGGAGGGGCATTGTTTGTGGATCATCATCATCATCAGCAACGGCAGCAGCATCATCATCATCCAACATATCAATCAGTTTGAGGTGGGCGGCTTTCTTACTGGGTTGTGTGATCCCGCGAACGGGGTAGAGTCAGTAAGGCGGCCAAGCATCAATATAATATAAATAAGAGAAAAGATCAAACGAGTTCGATGAGAAATGGTTGAATCGATGGATTGACGTTTGGCGGTTGTGGAAATCTTGGAAATCGATTGGAATTTGAATTGGATGGATTTTTCACACTTGGTTTTGGGTTGATCTGTTTAACCATTTAATTCCCACTAAGCGGAGTACGAATTTTATATATTGTTTTTAAGAAAGTTAACCATTCCAACCATTTATGTGGTGCTGATTTGTTTTACAAATTATTCTTTCGTTTAGAACCCTAGAAGCACATTTGTTGAAAATCAGTTGATGTTACTTGAATGCTACTAAATTAAGTTGCAATCAAGTTATTGCAACCAATTTTGTTAGTTTTTTGTAGTTTGGGAATCAGGCCGAATATACAGCCTTTGTTCATGGTATGTAGAATAACCAACAGATTAATAAGATCCAGCTTTCTCATGAAAGAATAGCCAATATCAGTTGAGCTCTTTAAGATCAAACTTACTTACTTACTAATCAGGTCAAGGTCTGGGTGGACTCTGCTTTTACAGAAGTTGTCTCCATTCTATTCGGTCTAAGGCTGAACTTCTTCTGACCGATTCTTGCGGAGTGAGTGATGGGATGTACTCCCAGCAACTGTGGCAATTCGTTGTTCATTCGCCTCCTCCGACGGAACGTTCCATTTTTTCGTCTGCACTCCTCCATAAATTGTACGCAACAACTTTCGTTCGAATAAAGCAAGTGCGCGTTGGTTATTCACGAGCCATGTTTCGAGTCTATGAATCCATGTTTCGTGGTCATAGAGAATTACTGGTCTAACTATTGTCTTGTAGATGGCAAATTTAATTTTTGGACAAACCATGTTCGATCTTAGTGTACTTCTGAGTTCAAAGTAGACACGATTGTCAGTCATAAAGCACTTGTGTATGTATCTGCTGTCTGCTGGTGTCATTATCGGCGGTCACCAATGAGCCCAGATACCCGAATTCATCCACTGCCACGATTTCGTCACTGCCCAAGTAACAATTTTGGTTTTATGAGGGTTCTGAAGACCATGATTTAGCCTTCAAGTGTGCTTTAAAACCACAATAAAACTTGAATTGTTGCTTGGGTGTCGATGCAAACTTGGGGTGGGTGGCTAACATTGTCTTCTCGAGCCTCTTGTATTTTGTCTTTACCGCCTTAATGACAAGCCCAAGCCTTAAGTCTGATGTACGTTTCCGCCATCGTCTCAAAGTTTCTTGCTGCGATATCAACGTCGTCGGTGAAGCCAACAATTTGGACGAACTTTCTGAAAATCATACCACTCTTGTCTATCTACGATCTTCGAAGCACCACCTCAAATAAAGGGTGTTCACGATGAAATTGCCACACACAAAATTGATTCGCAAAATTCGAGTTTTCATCCGATTGCCATCAAATTTTCATGGATTGAGAAATGACTATTAAACTTCATTTTACCATTTTACTCGTATTTTATTTACAGTCCATACGCAAATGCCCGCCTTAACCCCGGCCATAAGATTATGCACAACCTGTGAATCAACCATGTTTTGCATGTAAACCCATACTTTCTTCAGTTCCTCGACTGTCTTCACTACCTTAGGTCGTTTAAGAAGGTGCTGCTTCATAATCGCCCAGTACTTCTCGATGGGGCGGAGCTCTGGAGTGTTGGGAGGGTTGACGAAATTGACCTTATTGTCCGCATACCACTTCAGCACGTCCTTGGAGTAGTGGCATGAGGCCAAATCCGGCCAGAAGATTGTTGGAACGTTGTGGGCCTTCAGGAGAGGAAGCAGCCGCTTCTGGAGGCACTCTTTTATGTACACCTGTCCGTTCATCGTGTCCTGGGTCACGAAAGGTGCACTCCGCTTCCCGCACGTGCAGAAGGCTTGCCAAACCAGGAATTTCTTCGCAAATTTGGACATCTTCTGAGTGCGGACATGCTCCGGAACGCTGAACTTATCCTTGGCCGTGAAAAACAGGTTGCCGGGGATCTGTTTGAAGTCGGCCTTCACATATGTTTCGTCGTCCATGATGCAGCATTCAACTTTCGCCAGCATGTTGAGGTACAACTTTCTGGCACGGGTTTTGGCGGACTTGTTCTGCTTCTCGTCGCGATTAGGGGCCTTTTGTACCTTGAACGTTCGAAGCCCAGCCTTAGTTTTGGCCTTCTGGACAAAACTTCGGCTTAGGTGCAGCTTCTTAGCCACATCCCGAACGGAGGCGTTCGGATTTCGGTTGAAGGCCCCAACTACGCGGTTGTGATTTTTGGTGTTGTATGGAATACTTTTTCCTTCACTTCTGGGCTTCCGATCGGTGGTCAACCGTTCCTCGAACCGCTTAATCACTCGTGACACCGTGGAATTCGCGATTCCCAACATTTTAGCGAAGGAACGATGCGAGAGATCCTTGTTCTCGTGATGAATGCGCAAGATTTTATCACGCACAAGCTGTTCTTTCGACTCCATTTCCGCGAGTTTTGATCACAGGACTTTAACTTGCAGGATGTAAATAATGCACTATGAACTAAATCCACCCAAATTTTCATTAAATTCTACCCAACGGTTAAAAAGATAGAGCAATTTCATAGTGTGGCAATTTCATCGTGGACACCCTTTACAATGTTAAATAGCAAACACGACTATTCATCACATAGCCGTAATCCTCTTTGTGATTTGAAGGGACTCGAGAGTGACTCTTAGACTCGTATTTTTCTGGAAATCCATCTTCAAGATCAAAATCCCAGTTGTATTCTATGGTTTGTTGGATGGTCTTAGATAAGGTAGTACTTTGCATGCACTCTCAGCCAGTGACTTTGCATGATGGAACATGGTAGTTCTTCCCATCAAAAAATTTAACCTACTACCCACAGTCCACCAGAGCTGGTGGATTCCGACATATCCACGGAAAAATCTGATCATGCGGCCCTCATCTTCGAAGACACGTTTTTGAAGTGGCTCGAGCAAGTTGAAGCTCTTTCAACCTAGCAGCCCGAATAGGATCATCAGGAGCCGTTCGGCAAGGTGGTCTTAGACTTTAACGTTTATCTGTACTTGAGACCCCCACCAAGGTCCAGATTATATCTCAGATAGCACGGCAGGTTATGTCGAGGTTTTAAAGCAATCTACAAGCCTAAATAATGGTCTATAGAACCCTCATAGAACCAAAATTGCTAAATGGGATACTATTTCAACCTCTGGCCTTTGCGATGTGCCGATGAGTAGCCAGGATATCTCTTCAGTGTAATGGACTTAAGGTCTGTATCCGCAATAATCCGGACACCTCAATACATGAATAAAACATAAATTTTGCATTATATTTCCGTCGTAGTTGTTTATTTCAGATTCATGGGATGTGTTTTAACAATTTGTGAAGACAAAACATAGTTATTCGGTATTTGCACAACATTGTCGAACTTTGCGCTTAACTCCGTCCATTAGGGTTTGTACTGACTCTTCAGAAATCGTAGAAGCCGTCTTTGTCCTAATTTGCTGGACGTTTTTGATGTCTTTGATTCTTTGCTTCTTTTTAGAAAGTTTCCGGTTCATCAGAGCCCAATATCTCTCGATTGGTCGTAGCTCTGGGCAATTTGGCGGGTTTGAGTTTTTTGGTATAATGTTCACTTGATTTGCTTGGTACCACTCCATCACAGTTTTAGCATAGTGGCATGATGCCAAATCGGGCCAGAACAAAAGTTTTTCTCTGTGACTTTTGATTAAGGGTAGTTATTGCTTCTGCAGACACTCTTTCTTATAGATCTCCTTGTTGATTGTGACTGTAGTGACGAAAGATTAACTCTTTTTGCCACACGCGCAAATTGCTTGCCACACAAGGTATTTTTTGGGAAATTTCGATGCCTTCTTCGTTCTGAAATGCTCAGCTGTAGCATTTCTGGCCATAGCAGAATAAAAAGCCAGCCCTGGAACCTGCTTGAAATCCTCCAGGACATAAGTTTCATCGTCCATAACAACGCATGAAAACTTCGTCAAATATTCGCTGTACAAACGTCGAGTCCGTGATTTTGCTGCCAAGTTCTGTTTGTCGTTGCGATTTGGAACTGTATTTACTTCATACGACTTAAGTCTCAAACGTTGTTTTGATGTTTGGACAAAACCAGGCGACATCCATATTTTACTAGCCACCGTTCGAATGGAGAGATTTGGGTTTTTCGTTAATATCCTTTTCACCTTTCGGTCCATGACAGGATCAGCGCGTCCAATTTTTTTGTCATTTCTCGGTTTCCTCTCCACCGTCAAACGTTCCGAAAATGATTTGAGCACATCGTGAACAGTGGATTTAGGCAAATCCAATGTTTTTGCAAGGTCCCGTCAGAATTTGCCGTACGCCCGTACAAAATTCGCACGCGCACTTGTTTTTCTTTCGTCGCCATCTTGAATACTAAACATAAAATGTAAACATCAATCATAGTCTTTTTCATCATAGACTCTCAGCTATACTACAGTGAAATTTTCCATTCCTACGTGCAATATTTCAAAAGTTACAATTATTTGAAGGTGTCCGGATTAATGTGGATACAGACCTTAGAATCGCACTCTCGTGAAACTCTGACGGAAGACTTCACTACCAATGCTTAACACAAACGTTGACGAGAGAAGTTAAATTCTACTTAAGTCTCGTCAAAGTAGACGGTATGTCTACTGCATACGACCACACTACAGAGAATTGATCAGTACCGTGTAAGTCATCTTGTACCAGCTGGTTTGCCCTCATTCAGTACTTAACAACCCTCTCCGGTAGATGAGAGCGTCGCTCGAATCGAATGTCTACATTGTGTGAAGACTTGTGCGCATTCAAATCGCCCAGAATAACATAAGGCGCAAGCAGTTCATAGACTACGGTTTCCAATTTGCCGATGAAATTCATGAAAATGGCAACCCTGCACCTTGAAGACCGAGGGAGTCTCTGCTGTACACAAAAGTTGTTTCCATTCTATTCGGTCGGCTGCACTTCGCTCGCCTTGCTGTTTGCGAAAGGTCTGTAGGTCACATACCACCTGATCGAGCCACCTTTTTGAGAAGTTTTGATCCTAGATCAGATTCTTTTAAGGCTGAATCGAATCCCGCGCCGATGGTTTTAAAAGTGATTGCTTCTCACTCCAGTCGGTCTGGTTTCAATTTCAGTCGTAAACGGTGCAGTTTTCTTCTACGATAAATCTCTGATCACGTCGTTCTTTGGAAGGGAAATAAAACCGTTGGTCCCAGCCCATGTGTTGATGGGTTCGATATGTTGGTTTCCTAGGCCTGACGAACCAGCCTTAGGTCGTTTATTGCACCGATAATTTTGACATGTTCAAGAAATGTCAAAATGGTGACAAGTTCCCCTTCAAATTTTCGTGGTTGTTTAAGTACAGAATGAGTTCTAGATGAACTATTCATAGACTTCGAGTTCAATAAAAGGTACTAGAGGTCAATAAAAGGTCTAAGAGGTCTAGAAATCGAAGTTTCTGGTAAAAACTTGTGAACATTTCTGTTTCAAATTTATTTGTTAGCAATGTAAAGTGAAATTTAAGAAAATTGAAGAGTTCTCAATATATTTCTTTTCAATGTTTAAAGGCGATGCAGAGTGGGAAAAAGTACACGAATCGCTCGAAAGAAATCAATAATTCAGCTCCAAATAACACGACATTAGTAAAAATAGCATTCTTTATGTTTACATTTCTAGGAATCGAACGGAGAGGGCTCCACGCGTCGCAAATTCAGCTAACTGGATATATTGGACATATTTTAGTCCGAATTTTTCCTATTTAAAAAAAATGTCTGTTCACTAAGGCCTTCTTTAACACGTTTTTTACACGGTATGTTTTCGGCGATAACTCCAGAACGGAACAACTTATCGACCTAATTGGAATCACATTTTACGTTTTGGGCTCAAAACAATCATATGGCAGTTTTTCAAAAAATTCACAAAATTTGGTGTAAATACTCGAAATTTTAAAAACTGATTTTGCCCCGTGTAAAAAAAGACTATTGTGTATATCTATGCTCGGAGGGGTCTGCTGTATTCAAAATAGGCGAAATCTTACGAAAAAATTTGCAAGGAATCGAATGAAGGAGGTTTCATCTATCGCATGTACCGGTGAACAAATATATCGTTAATCTTCACCCGCTTCCCTGTATTTCTACATGAAGGCAGTTTACCTATCCTCGTAGAAAACTGTGGTAGTCAAATAAAGCTTAATCCTATGCAAAATTTTGCTAGAAATCGAATGCAGATTCTAGGCCAAATACTATTGAAAAATTCATAAATCTTTAGTCTTGTCTCAATAAGTATATTAACCCCTTCAGGCCTAAAGGATCATATATGACTCCAAAAGAAAAATTGCTGCATAAAATAACAGACTACATAAAAGTGTACACAGTCTTGGGCAAATTCTTTCTATATCAATTCTTCTATCTGGGAAATAAAATTTAAAAAACATTTGAGTTTAAGGCCTAATTGACAACGAAAAATATCCTGAACATGAAGAAGCTCAGGAAGAAAAAATAAATGCCTTATAAATGGTATAAAGCGATGTTTTAGAATATGGTACGTATTATTCAATTTTTGCTGACAGACGTTAAATATATATTGTACGTTTCTGGGATGTTCTAGGTTATTCAAAATGCACTTGGGTTCAAAACTTCAGATCTACAGTTACAACAGTAGCTTTTAGGGCTATACAAGATTATGATATGTATTCAAATATATTGAATGAACCTATTAGCACGTCAACAATTATTATTGATAATTTTCTGATGTTCTAGGTCATCGAAACTATCTTTGAGTTCGGAAATTAAGATCTACATTAGTAACCTATAGCTTTTGGGCTATCAAAGTAACACTACGTATTCAACCATGTTTAGTAAATATTTTCTAACGTAAAAAGATGACGTCTTGAGACAAACTAAGATGATCTAGGACAGGTCCAAACTGTCCTTGAGATCAAAACTTCATATCTACAGTTGTAACAGTATCTTTTGGGGCTATATAAGGTGATTCTATGTATTCAAACATATTATATGGATCTATTGGAAAGTAAAAATTCAATATTTTATAACTTTCTGATACCCTAGGTCATGAGTTTGGAACATAAGATCTGCAATTGTAACAATAGCTCTTCGGGCTATACAAAGTAACGCTACGTATTCAACCATTTTCAGAGAATATTTTCAAAAGTAAAAAAGACATTTTGAGACAAACTGAGATGACCTTAAATAGATCCAAACTGTTCTTGAGTTCAAAACATAATATCTACAGTTGTAACAGTAGCTTTTGGAATATATAAAGGTGACTATATGTATTCAAACTTATTTAATAGTATGGGAGGTCAACAGTCAATATTTAATGACTTTCTGATACTCTAGGTCATCCGAACTGTTCTTGAGCTTAGAACTTTAGATCTACAGAGTAACAATAGCTTTGGGCTGTTAAAAGTTACATACCAATTTAACTATATACAATGAATATTTTGAAACATAAACAAATATTACGAGATAAACTGGAGATGATCAGGGACATCCAAACTGTCTTAGAGTTTAGAACATAATATCTATAGTTTTAACAGTATCTTTGTGGGCTATATAAAGTGGCTATATGTATTCAAACATATTCAATGGATCTATTGAAAGGTCAACAGTCAATATTTTATATAATATAATAATTTTACAATATTTTGTACTCTAGGTCATCCGAATTGTCCTTGATTTCAAAACTTAAGATCTACAGTAGTATATAGGGTATGGGAGAACGTGACGATCCATACAAAACAATTTGAAGGTCCATACAAAAATTGTGATAAGAGAGGTCTTAAAGTCATTTTTGCGTGACGTAATTAATGGAAATTCCCCATAGCTTTTTGGGCTATACTAAGTAACCATATTCGGTGAATATTTTAGAACATAAACAAACATTACGAGATTAAATGGGATGCTCGGGGCCATCCAACTGTCCTTGAGTTCAGAACATGAAATCTACAGTTGTAACAGTAGCTTTTTGGGTTATAGAAGGTGATTATATGTATTCAAACATATTCAATGAATCTTTTGGAAGATCAACAGTCAATATATTATAGCTTTTTGATCCTCTAGGTCATCCAAACTGCCTTGGTGGTCAGAACATAAGATTTAAAGTTGTAACAATAATTTTGAGGCAATACATAGTTGCAATGAATATTCAAACGTATTAAATTAATACTATTAAACGTCAACAAACAAATCAATTATAGAGCAACATGGCATGTTCTGGGTCATCCAAACTATCCTTGAGATCAGCACATGAAACCTTCAGTTGCCACAAAAGCTTTCTTGGCTGTGCATATCTACACTGTGTATTGAAACATATATCTTGAATTTCTTGGACGACCAACAGACATTATGAGATAATCTTCTAGGTTATCCAACTTATCATGGAATTCAAAATTGAAAATCTACAGCTCTAACTGTAGCTTTCTGGTCCAAATAAGGTAACAAAATGTATTTGACCAATTTATGTTAGTGTTCTGGTAGGTATACAGATATAATATAAAATCTTCGGATGTTCTAGGTCACCAAAATTGCCCTTGAGTTCAGAAATTAGGATCTACAGTCGTACCATTAGCTTTATAACCTACGAAAGGTGATTATATGCATTCAAACATATTCAGTGAATCTTCTGTAAGGTCATCAGTAATTATCAGATTATCTTGGGATGTTCAAGTTCATAAAAATTGACTCGATTTCAGAACTTAAGATGTACAGTAGTAACCGTAGCCTCTTGGGCTATACAAAACTACGATAACTATTTAAACATATTCAATGAATATTCTGAAACGTCCACAGACATCATAGGATAATCTTGTTAGTTTTAGGTCATTCAAAAAATAAGGTCTACAATTGTTTTATGGGCTTTACAAAGTTTAGTTAGTTTGTTTGGAATGAATATCCTAAGATTACCTCATAATGTCTGTTGATCCTCCAGAACATTCATTGAATTTATTTGAATAAATATCATAGCATTTTAAAACAAACGAAGCTACTGTTACAACAGTTAATCTCAAGTTCTGATCTCCAGGACATTTTGGACAACCTAGGACATAAAAAATCCTACTTTTGTCAATCATTCCTATGTTATTGAGCACCTAACTATTTAATCAGAACGCATCAAATTGCTTGTATAAAGACGCTAGAAAAAACTAGGCCTGAAAGGGTTAATTCAAAGAATATTCCATTGTACAATCGGAATAGCTTAAAGTTAGTCCGTAGTCTACGTCATTGCTCCGAACAGCCCTTGTAGTTTTAAGGTCAGTTCTTTTCAACAGGCTTCCAAAAACTTTCTTTAAAGCTTTACAGATTCTTCAACAAGGTTACCTTGAACGGTATTTTGAAGTTTCCTTGTCGTTAAAAGTCACCGTACAACTCTTATTTAGCTGCTTTCTTGCTTATTGATGACCATTGGAACTTATTTTGTTCCTCAAGTTGGTAATTGGACAAACCATAATTTTTTTTTAAATCTCAAGTTAGACTTCTTTTAGATTCCTAGGTAGCATGAAAGTTTGGTTCTCTAGCAGCACACTTGTTGCAAATCGGTTGAAGGTTTTTTCGATTAAAGGTAAAGCTAAATCGGATGGTAAAGGGTGTCCCCGATGAAATTGCCACACACAAAATTGATTCGCAAAATTCGAGTTTTCATCCGATTGCCATCAAATTTTCAGGGATTGAGAAATAACTATTAAACTTCATTTAACCATTTTACTCGTATTTTATTTACAGTCCATACGCAAATGCCCGCACCTTGGCCTTAACCCCGGCCATAAGATTCTGCACAACCAGTGAATCAACCGTTTTTTGCATGTAAACCCATACTTTCTTCAGTTCCTCGACTGTCTTCACTACCTTAGGTCGTTTAAGAAGGTGCTGCTTCATAATCGCCCAGTACTTCTCGATGGGGCGGAGCTCCGGAGTGTTGGGAGGGTTGAACATTTTCGGCACGAAATTGACCTTATTGTCCGCATACCACTTCAGCACGTCCTTGGAGTAGTGGCATGAGGCCAAATCCGGCCAGAAGATTGTTGGGACGTTGTGGGCCTTCAGGAGAGGAAGCAGCCGCTTCTGGAGGCACTCTTTTATGTACACCTGTCCGTTCATCGTGTCCTGGGTCACGAAAGGTGCACTCCGCTTCCCGCACCTGCAGATGGCTTGCCAAACCAGGAATTTCTTCGCAAATTTGGACATCTTCTGAGTGCGGACATACTCCGGAACGCTGAACTTATCCTTGGCCGTGAAAAACAGGTTGCCGGGGATCTGTTTGAAGTCGGCCTTCACATATGTTTCGTCGTCCATGATGCAGCATTCAACTTTCGTCAGCATGTTGAGGTACAACTTCCTGGCACGGGTTTTGGCGGACTTGTTCTGCTTCTCGTCGCGATTAGGCGCCTTTTGTACCTTGAACGTTCGAAGCCCAGCCTTAGTTTTGGCCTTCTGGACAAAACTTCGGCTTAGGTGCAGCTTTTGTGATTTTTGGTGTTGTACGGAATACTTTTTCCTTCACTTCTGGGCTTCCGATCGGTGGTCAACCGTTCCTCGAACCACTTAATCACTCGTGACACCGTGGAATTCGCAATTTCCAACGTTTTAGCGATGGAACGCTGCGAGAGATCCTTGTTCTCGTGATGAATGCGCAAGATTTTATCACGCACGAGCTGTTCTTTCGACTCCATTTCCGCGAGTTGAAATTTGCAGGATGTAAATAATGCACTATGAACTAAATCCACCCAAATTTTCATTAAATTCTACCCAACGGTTGAAAAGTTAGAGCAATTTCATAGTGTGGCAATTTCATCGTGGACACCCTTTATTGTACTTTGAGTCTCCGTTTTTTTTAAAAAAAAGGACTATTCTTTTATGAAAAAATGATCAATGGTAGGTTCATTTACAGAATACAAAATTACGAATATTAATCTCATTTAACTAGAGGTAATCTCAATCTCAACAACTTCAAAGGGATCACAATATCAAATTTTCATCCAAGTTAGACCTTTTCTTAACCTTATATAGTCCTCAACAAGCAGTCCCCTCCGAGCATAACTTGAAAATACGGAGAAATAGGGTAAAATCAGCAATATCTTCGTTCACCGACCCGTGCATTGGATGCAACCAAAGTTATTCGAATTCTAGGAAAAAATTACATGAAAATAGACCTAATTGGACAACCTTAGCCCCATCAAACATTTTGGTAAATTTTGGGGAAGTGGGGTAAAATCAGTTTTGTTCACCGTATACGGGTCGATTTATAATTTTTTTTAAAATAAGATTAGGCTTATTTGGACTACCGCAGTCCTCTCCGAGCATAGCTAAACGGGCCTAATTTGAAAATACTGGTAAGCGGGGTAAAATCGGAAATATATTCCTTTAACGACTCGTGCCAGTTGGACTCGCAAGGGATTTTCAGACAATTGAGAGTTGGTAAGTGCTCTCAAAAACGCGGAGCAAAACAGGTAACTGTTATCCTGTTTGTCCCCTGAATTAAATGAACTATAAGTGATCACATAACTTATCAGTGTGAATCCTGATCCCTACTAACATAGAAAAACCTCCTTCCTGTGACCTTTGTGGGGATGCAGAGGTAAACACGGTCCCTAATCAGCACAGGGCACACTATTTTTCCTTCCTTATTCCCAACTGATTGCAAGGATGTGGCCGGCGCCGTTATTGATTATTAAAGAAATTGAGTCACTGAAAAGTGTACAGTGAGAATGGTCGGTTACTCCCAGCCCCATTCAGTTGATTCATTGTGCAATTTCACTGATTCTGATCAATCACGGAGTAGCAACCACTGATACGTGCAGTCAATCAAGCTAGCTAAAAGTTAACGCTAAAAGCTAAAGCTAAAGCTAGAAGCTAAAGCTAAAAGCTAAAGCTAAAGCTAAAGCTAAAAGCTAAAGCTAAAAGCTAAAGCTAAAAGCTAAAGCTAAAAGCTAAAGCTAAAAGCTAAAGCTAAAAGCTAAAGCTAAAAGCTAAAAGCTAAAGCTTAAAGCTAAAGCTAAAGCTATAAAAGCTGAAGCTAAAGCTAAAGCTAAAGCTAAAAGCTAAAAGCTAATAGCTAATAGCTAAAGCTAAAAGCTAAAGCTAAAAGCTAAAACTAAAAGCTAAAGCTTAAAGCTAAAGCTAAATGCTAAAGCTAAAAGCTAAAGCTAAATGCTAAAGCTAAAAGCTTATGCTAAAAGCTGAAGCTTAAACCTTAAGCTTAAAGCTAAAGCTAAGCTTAATCTGCATTCAGATGCTTCAAGCATTATATTAGCACTATATCAGCATCTTGAAGGCTATCGGTTTTAAAGCTGCATTTCAAATGCTATTTAAATGCTTGTAGCCTGAAATGAGCATTTCGAATGCAAAATAGCATTACTGAAGCATTATCATAGCATTTACGGCGACTTAAATGCTTGATAGGCTGCCGTAAAGACGCTTTGGAACTGCTTATTGGTTACCTGGGTAGCTGTGCCATGGAATACGATTTTGAAAGTTCCCTTTATCACTTTGAAACCAAGCGGAATTCTCTTCACGATCTTTCACTCAGTGGTTTGATCTTGCAAAATTATGAATTTCATAGCAAACTCGCTTCTATCAATTCCTGCCACCAGCACACAGAGAAAAACTATCATCCAGTAGAAACACGATCAAATATGCATCCCCTTCGATGCATCCACATGGACACAAGGAACGATGCAATTATTTATGCAAAAGGTACGCTAAAGTTTGACGTATGAATAAATGCAGAAAGAAGCGCGGAAAATCCGGCAATGAAGGAAGGCTCATTTTACCGAAGTGAATGCACACAACATCCATAAAGTATAAAATAAGTAAAAGCTAACGGGGAGGGGGGCATGCAGCGAGAAAATGGCGAAGGGGCTGAAAAGAACTAGGATAAATAAGCCACACTTATGCATGGATGAAGTGCATGAAAAGGATTTAGGGATAATATAGGCTCTCTTCAGCCTCCGCCTTCCGTCGGCTGTGTGCAGGTAATTCACACCAGTCAGTCAGTCAGTCAGTCAGGCAGGCAGTGCGAGACATCGTCTCCCCGTACTTGTGACATGTGATAAACGAAATGCTTTGATCGTTGATGTCGCAGAAAAATGATTCCGCCAGCCATCATCAGGTGCTTCTGGTTGGGACTCTCAAACGGTAAATGATAATACTTCGCGCTCGGGAATGAAAGGAATTATTACCGGTGCGATGCATGGAATGGTGAGAAGCAGGTTGGAAAATGACTTCATGGATTTTGCTACTTACAGCAGCGCTATGAAAATGGTAAATTAATTCAGCGACTACAGGATCGATCCGACTTGAATTTTCAGAGCTCCAGATCAATCTTCATCCACAACTGTCGGGAAATGTGCGGGGTGAAATGTGTTGTTTTTGAACCTCAAAAGAAACCAGCATATTTATTATTGCAATTGCCATACTTTTCCAAACACCATCGAACCACGTCTGGCGCGCTGGCCACGATGCTCTACGGATTCTGGATGAAAGTGAAATGTTTAATTTTCTGCAAGCGATTGTTTGGCGCCAATGAAGACGACGACGACAGCAGAAACTTTGGCCCTTGTGCTATCGATCAGCAGTTTGTAAACAAACTCAAAATCAGTTCCTCAGTTATTCGTACATACTCCACACCGACTGGACTTCAACCGGCTCGAACTGGCTGCGAAGAAAAATGATTCTGCAAATTTGCATTTGCCTTAATTAAAAATGGGGAAACATATATTTCATGAATTTTTAATAAATTCGTCCCCAAATTACAATTAGAAAAAAGAGCAGGTTTTGAGACTTTGGACAAAAAAACAGCACGAATCACCATTCAAAGCAACGTTGGGCAAAAAAAAAAGTATTTATTAAAATGCTTATAATGAAGGTAAGTAAAAGCGAAATACCCAAATCACTCGCGCACCCACTTTTCCTTTCTGTCGCGGAGAAAAAAAAATCTCTCCAAGAACCGGGAATCTGCCGAGTCCGGTCCATTTAAAATTTGATTTTCCTCCTTCCAGTGGTCGTTCATTTTAGCATTATGTATTTTTTTTTGCATTTTTTCATTCTTTAATGCTTTCTGGACGACCAGCCAGGGCGTCGCGACGCCCGCTCATTGGCAGCAGTCATCATCCCTCGGTTGCCGGATGGTTCGAGGCGCAATCGGCGAAGGCGAAGGGAAATAAGAAAATGCTTTTTCCTTTTTTAATTTCAACAAATTATAGCTAAATAATTAATAATGAAGGAAACCGGAATGGTTGCACTTGAAATGGGTATGAGGGGAGTACGGGGGGTGTGGGAATGGTCAGAGGGTAAAATTATTTATTCTCGTCGGACGGGACGACTTTGAAGGTCTGTCGTAAGGATTGATGCTTGCTGGGTTTTTAGATTTAGATAGACAGTTTTCTTGGGCACCGTCGACTCCATTCTTTGAGGAACAATAAATAATAACTGAAAACTTATCTATTGAGCTTAGGTGTCTTATGATGGGTCTGAATCAAGATCAGAATCATTGAACATGCTCAAAGCTGAGAGCTTAATGTCCCAAGTAATCAGAAGTTTGGCAATCTTATAAAAAGCTGAATTTCAAGTTCCAAAATGTTCAAATCAACTTCCACTAAACTTTCATGCTGCTTAAGAAGTGGACAATTTTTGACTTCAGAATATCTTTGATTGTCTCATTAACAAATTGAGGATCAAAACAAGTTAATAACCCTTTCTTCTATGAATTCTATGAAGGATTTCCATGTTAAATTGCATAACAAAAAACCGATTTGCCAAAAATCCGTCTTTTATTCAAGCGCCTTAAAATTGTCATAAGATCGAATAAACTATCATTGCTAAGTTTTGCCATATTTTCTTTATTCAATTTTCGCTCCGAACTTTTCACTTGAGACCCTCCATGAGATTTCGCACAAAACTGGATCGAAGTAAGCTTTGGGCGAGAACGGACGTGTTGAATTTTCGGTGTCAGAATTTTCCTTCCATCCCTTCAATTTTCAAAACTTTTGAAGTTTCAAGGTGTCCCTTGAGAGGAATCCATTTTGTAGTGGTTAAGTGCGTTTGTTTTTCGGGGTGGGACCAGTAGGTTCTTGAATGGAGTGAAAAAATTCGCGTCAATGAGAAAATTGCGGTCTTGCGCGGTTCGAGAGGAGGTGTCCAGGTTTCGCGTGAAGTCCGACCCACCGAGGGCCAAAACGTGCTTATCCGTCGCAGAGTCCGCGTTGAACCGATTAGGTGCCGGCTGTGAACAGTAGTCTTCCCAGGCAATGATGGCTGCTCCCCAATGAAAAGAAGAGTGGAGGATAAGCCGGAAACCAGAAAAGAGTCAAAAGGACAGAACAAAGTTGCCTAGTGCGGCGGCACCGGCGACTGACTCGTTGCGTCAATGCCAATAGGGGGTTTTAATTTACAAAAAAAAAACATGTTTTTTTCCATCTGTATCGATGATGGGTGTTCTTCCTAGCACAAATATATTTTTTATGGATCTCAACTATTTTTTAGCGATTTTTAAACAAGAAAAATCTAATCATTTTTATTTTCACAAACCGACATGCAGTTTCCCAAAGTGACATTTATTTTCAGTAACGGGGGCTCCCGGCACTTAATTTTCTGTAACGGCGGCTCCCATTATGACATAAATGTCAACTTATGTATGCTAGAAATCAATGGTTGGTTCGTTGGTTTAGGTAGTCTGTTTTTTGTAGCGTGTTTCACGGTGAAATAGGATGGTGTTGCATTCATAATTTTTTGATAATATTTTGAAATTGTTTTTTTTTCAATAGTTACGCTTGTCAGAATTTAAAAAATATATTAAATGCCGGTATATTATTATATTTACTATCGAACAATGTTAAAATCCACATACCCCTATAATACCCTATTGATATATTGTGAATTCAGCTGAGTAAAGTTATGTCCATTTAGAATCCGGAATAATAAAATCATCTGTATCGCGGTAACGAATTGACGTACAAATAAGTTTAATGCATCAAAACAAAGGTATTTCACTGTTTTTTAAGGAAAAAATATCAATACAAATCATTTTTCTTCGTTTCTAATAAAAATTTGCACTTTCTTTTTTGTTCATCCCATCAAACGCTGCACACCTCCGGAGTCAACTTCCTTGGCACATATGTTCCACATTTTGGTCATCTAAGTCGCGTCCCGAGCCGTTTTTCCACTTTTCTTAAGCTTCCGCTTCATTATTGCCCAAAATCTCTCGATGGGCCGGAACTGCGGGCAGTTGGGTGGATTTATGTTTTTATCGATTAGATCTACGTTATTAACGCGGTACCACTTGATGACTTCCCGGCTGTAGTGGCAACTCGCTAAATCTGGCCACTTCACGGGACCTTTATGGGCTTTAATGAAAGGTAATATGCGATTTTGAGGCATTATTCCTCGCACAGCTTCGAGTCCATCGTTTTATTCGTCACGAACACTTTGATCTTTGCTTCGCAGCTGCTAAATCATCAGTTTTTTTTGGCAAATTTGTCCACAAAAGCAAACTTTAACTTCACAGGAACATCTCCTCGTGCCGTCGCCACGTTGGATTATCCTCTCGGCTTCCATCTAGAATAACTTTAGACTCACTGTATGAAACACCGTATTTATACCACAGAAAGAAGGTGCCAGGTAAACAAACTGCTGTAAAAAAAATCTTGCAGTGGTCGCTTTCCGTGCCGCTGCAGCACAATAAGTGATTCCAGATTCTAACTGGACAGAACTTTACCCAGAATCGAACAGTTAAAGCTCCCGTACAGTCTCAACGCACAGTCGGATGTTTTTTGGTTGTCCCTTTTAAGTGTTTTTAGTAATTCTACAGAGCGAAGTCTACCTCTGGAACGAAATCTGTGGAAGGCTTTTGCATTTGTTGTTGAGTGTGTTATTCATTTCCGGTTTGCAGATGGACGTTTTGCCAAGTCTGAGCTGATCTGATTCATGCAGCGCTGCGTGCCATTTGGCTGGTATCTTGTTTTGCAGTTCAATCATTGTTGTTGCTCACATTATCATTGTATTTGATGGTTTTGTTTTGTTGATTTTGCTTCATAGATGATTTAAGCCTTACTTGTTGTTTTTTTTTGTGTCCATTTGTATTTGATTCCCTTTCAATTGATTCTTCCCTGTTATTCCATGAAGTGTAGATGTGTCACTGCTGTGTAGCATAAGGTCATTTTCTATTAACCACGCACACTTGTGAGTGGCATAAATAGGCTGGCTGTTTTTCGCTGCCGACGTCAGTTGCATTCAGCACACCGTTTACCAAAACGGATCCCGCTGCAAACCCAACCCTGTTATCCAACATCCCAGTGATTTTTGTGGAAGTGCAGAGGTGTTCTTGGCTTCCGATAAAGCATGTATCACGTCAACTTTTTCCAGGGGTGTCCTTGGGTACGAAGTTGACCTTTTTGTTTTTTACACCATTCCAATACCAAGCACACATGTCACCAAGTCAGACCAAAAAACTTGCCTATTGTGCGGCCTCATCAACCTGATTCAGAATTCGTTTTGACAACATTGCCATTCATCTTCAGTTTCCTCTTCATAATAGCCCAAAATCTCTCTATCAGTTTGAACTGGGGACAGTTTGGTGGGTTGAGTTCCTTCGGTATGAACTGAATCCCTTTGGTTTCATACCACTGTTTTACTGTAATGACAGCTTGCAAGATCTGGACAAAACATGACAGGTTCATTGTGGGATCTGATGAATGGCAATATTCGCTTTTGGAGACATTCCGTTTTGTACAGCTCTGAATTAAATGTCTTATCAGTGATGAAAACCTTGGTCTTCCTACCGCAGCTACAGATGCCTTGCCAAATCATGTATTTACGTGCCAATTTATTTGCAACCACAAACTTGAATTTGGCAGGAACATCTCCCCGAGCCGTAGCCAAGTAACATTTTTGTCCCGGTAGCTGTTTGAAATCGGCCTTTCACCATCCATGAGGAGACAGCCATTGAATTTGGTCAACACCTGATCATACAGTTTTCTGGCACGGTTTCTGGCCACATTGTTTTGCTTTTGATCTCTAAATATTTGTTTGTCTACAGGCACGGTATGATTTGAAGCCTTCCCGGAGACGAATCCGTTGCACGGTACTGCATGCGACGCGAACTTTTTTGTCCAAATCGCGGTTTGAGCTGTTGGGGTTTGCCTTATTGTTCTTCATGACTTTGTTCTGCAGTTGACGGTTCACAGTATAGTACAAAGTTTCTCTGTACTGTTTCAAAACACGCCACATGGTATTCCGGGGAAAACCCAACACTTTAGCAAGTTTTGGCCCAGACCACGCAGGGTTTTCCAAATCTTCCATTTTGTATTTCTCTGAAACACGTTCGAACTGCACCGCGAAAAAAGTCTGATGTTATTATTGATATAGGGAACACATAAGATGTCAAAGTTTTCAAATCGCTGTAAAATCAGACATGTTTGTTCCAATACTAAATGGGCCACATCATATTTGCAATTTTCCGGCTTGAGGGCTTAATCTACCTTCTTCTCGTCTTTAGCTGTCCTGCGAGGATGTTTTGTCCCCTTCCTTCTTTTTGAATCGTTAGTCATACGTTGATGACACGGCAAACAGTAAAATTCATGAGGATTTTCAAAATAGGCGTGTAAAATTTAGTCGCGAATCCTTTACTCTTCCGTGTCAATCTCAACAACTTTTCCGCACTTTGCAATGAATTTTGCTGGATGTAAACAATACATACCGAGCTGAAACTACCCCTACAGAACTAAAATTGCAAACATTTTACTCTAAAAGAAAACCAATTCTAGCTATAAGTATGTTGCAATTTCAAGGTAGACAACCTTTAGACTAGAACAGTGCAAAAAGCCATTCAAGTTTACTGTAAACTTTAGAGCACCAGCTAAGTATTGTAGAAAGACTGTGGAATCCCAATTCCTGCAGAAGTGAATGTTGTTTTGTGTAAAACTGCGACAGGGATAAAAAAAACATGAAATTTGCATTTCAAGGAATGAACAAGCAGTGCTGTACATTTACATGACGGTTATAAAACTATGACCATCATCTTCTCATAATCACTACAACTCACGAATGATGGTCAAACACTATGCGACTCAAAAACAGGTTGACCTCATTCGACCTTTTGTGACAAAAGCCTTAATGACTGCCCGATAATGTGATATGAAGCGAGAGAAAAAAATCAATCACTCACATCACTCATTATCTGTGATAACGATACCAAAGTAACACTGCCAAAACCATCCAGCTTTACTAAGTTTTATGAAAGCCACTAGAAATCAATTTAGTTTTATCATGGTACCCAGATGTGCCAATAGGTCTCACATTTGAGTCAGGTTTATGAGAACAAACACAGCTTGCTTACAACGATCTTGAAACCTTGTTTTCTCAAATTTCTTTTACTCTTTTCAAAGGTTTTATTACGACTTTATAAATTCGTAAAATACTCTTCTGAAATACCGCTTTGGAACTCATTCATGTTATCTTATTATGGTCAGTTATAAAAGCATTTTAGAACCATTTTGTCACCACTAAAGCCAGTAGAGTTGCCTCCAGTAAATGCATTTAACGACAAATTGGTATTGAGGGAAGTCACCAAATGACCAAATAGTTTTATAGCAGTCATTGTGAAAATAAGTTGGCTTTTTGGCAAAACTGTGATTTTTTCCGATCGCTATATTGAAATCTATGAAACAATTGAAATGTGGAAAAATAAATGCACCAAACTTTAAATGTAATGCAAATGGATTTTGGCATTCCTTTAGAATACCTTAATGAATTCCATCAATTTTCAGGAAATTCATGATTAATTTATCGCACATATTTGTTTCCTAGGCGCATTGATTTTCGGCTCTTATCGTGCGAATATTCACAATAAGTTTAAATGCGCATATTACTGTGAAAAAAAAGTCAATTTGTTTTGGATATTTTGCTATCAAACAATATTTCCAGCAACAACTTTTTTCCGAAATATTATTTACTGCTAAATGAATCAGAAGAGCAGAGAATCGAACAAAGCAGAACAACAAAAACCAACCACGATATCACAGTGAAGTTTGACAGCTGTGGCCATTTGGCCCAATGCTGCTTTTGATGGCTTTTGATGGCTTATGAAGGTTCTCAAGTGGTCATAACATCTTTCACTAGAACATTTTCGAAATCTCTGTGGCTTTATTAAGGTTTTATTAATTTGTTTTCACAACCGTCCATGGAGTGGGCCGCTTTTTACATATTTCGGCTTTAAAAAAGCATAGGGTAGGTGTTGGTAGACAAAACAGTTTTGAATGTTGTTTTATCAACACAGCCGGGAGGAGTGCTATACGGCTGAATAAAACTAGAATTGTTACTTGGGTATACAAGACAAATTATTTTCAGCATAATATGTATTAATTATTGTGCATACCAACAGCTACTACTTCCCGAGCAGGACCGAATAACTTGATAACTGGCCTTGGTATTAAGGAGCTCAATGGTATGCGAATACCAAATTAGTACCAAAATAGTACCTCTCAGGTATTCCCAGGTATCCAAAATAACAAGTTTTGTTATTCGAGAGTTATTTTGCATGCAATTCTTAGGTATTTTGCTTAGGTATTTTACCTCTTAATCTGAGCTCTTTAATACCAAGGCCAGTTATCAAGATCAAAATAAGATATTCATATGTTGTTATGTCCTGCTCGGGTAGTCTCAAAAAAAGCGTTGGTGGTGGAAAAACCAGGTTCAGGTAACATTGGCCTCCGAGAATCTGCTATAAAGGGAAGGAGGTTTTGATTTCGATGTATGAACAGAATTGCATACAAAACATTCCAGACTAGTAGTAGAGAGTTGCCGTCTTCAACGAAGTTTCTCAAAATGTTACTTGTCGTCTTTTGTCATCACATTAGTTCCAGATCTTGCCGCAACGATGGCGTTATAGTCTACTTTTTTTCCAAATGAAGCGCTGAGATTTGCCGTCTTGGGCAAAGTTTTTTAGTGTGTCATTTGTCGTCTTGTGAGATTATCATTTTAGTTCCAGATCTTGTAGCAGAGATGGTGCCGCAGAATATATTTGCAAAATGAAGCTCTTGAGAGTTGCAGTTTTCTACAAAGTTTTTTAGAATGTCATTTGTCGTCTTTTGACAACAACATCTTAGTTCATAACCTTGCTTCAAAGATGGCGCTGCAATCTGTCTTTGTCAAATGAAGCCCGATTGGTTTGAAAATAAAAAAAAGATAACGTACATTGAAGTTGCGCCTTCTTCTTATAAATTTCCTTATATAATAATACGATAAGTTACGAAAAATATCTTACGTTCACTTAAACTTCATAATTTCAAATGCACGACAACTTCGATAATTTCATCAACAAACATCGTACTTCTGTAGAAGCAAGCTGGTATCAACCAAGACGACTATGACAGCAGCAGGTCCCAACAGTTCCTGACACAACAGTTATCCAGTCTATCGACAAGTAGGGTGTTGGCACGACTCAAGGCGCAGAAAAACGGATCACGGTTTTTTTAGCGATTTCCAAATTTATTAGCGAAAAAGCTTTAAAACTAAAATATAAATGCATTTTAGTTTTGAGGTTAACAAGCATGTCATAATACTCACAATTCAGTGGCTTTAGTCTATGACTTCTACGTCCTTGTTATCGTCTCGTGTTCAACGTTGTGTACCTTTTATAAGTAATTTGTACAGTCTTAGTATTAGATCAAACATTAGAGTTTAAGATTACTTACAGTTTCTTATTTGTAAGGTAGCAAATTTTGTTTTAATTTAACGAGTATTGAGTAAGTAGGATAATCAATTAGACTTTCATAACCTGTAAGTGTACGTTTGTTATTTTTCATTAATTTTAACCAATACAAACTTTTATCTAGGAAACTTACTATAAATTCTTTTAAACTGTTAGTATATTAATTTTTATGATTAGTATTGTACTTTAATTTGTAGATTTAATTTTCAGCAAAGCTCATGTAGCATCACCAAATCACCACAATGCTCAATCTCTTTTTCTGTTCCTATTGTCTGCGGTTTTGTCATATCTTCTTCTGTATGTGTCACGTGATGTGTCAAGTGATCCGTCAACTCAGCAGTACCCCTGTTGAACTTTTCAGTTATAGCATCGATAACCGTAACGTCTCCCGCAACAAGGGAATTAAAATTACTTTTATAGGTAATCAGTCTAAGTTATCATCTGTTCATCGACTTCAAAGCCGCATATGATACAGTTACCCGGAAGAGCTACGGCAGATCATGGACGAGAACGGCTTCCCGGGAAAGCTGACCAGACTAAGTGTCGCCCTGTTCATACTCAGGTATGGCGGGCCAGTGTTGGACACCGCGTTAAGTACTAACAGCTATCTTGGCAAGCCTGGAGTACGCACAGTCTAATATGCGTAAGAGTGGTACCGCACATTAGCACGCGATGTGGTCTACGATGCATCATCATTACAGAAGACGTAGAGTGTTTGGATCAACGAGACACAAAAGGTATTCGCAGTAGAGCCGCATCTATGGTCAAGGGGCAGAAAGAGTGCAATAGCTCCATCTAAAGTCGATGGACCCACCGAATAATTCTGGAGCCATCCGGATGGGTCGATCGGCGAAACGGAGAAGTAAACTTCCACTTGAGGCAGACCTTGTCAGTACATGGCTGCTTTGGATAGTATCTGCATAAGTACGGCAATAGTACATAGTAACCTTGACCAGAGGATGTGCCAAAACCGAGATGTTTTGGCCGCCGCTAGCACAGCGGCCTCTCAAATCGTCCTAGAGCACCAAAATTTATGCCGAAATGATGAGCGGCAGGTCAGAAGGACCAAACACTTACTACAGTCATAAGTAGTTAGATATAGCGGGTGCTATAGCCCCCTCTCTGAAGTAATACCGATGGGTGGCTCGGAGAGGGAATAAGGCAAGAGGCACGGGAGAGTTTTTAGCGGGTCGAGGGGTTGGCACCGTCAACCTAACACGCTTTCCCATCTCGTAAAAAAAAACATGCTGTTGAAGAAGTTTTTTCAGAAGCAGATAATTTATCATCTCCATGCAAAGCGCTAGGAGCGGACAGTAATTTTATTGCTAGAACAAATAGACATGAAGAGAAAGTGTATTGATAGATCCGTAAGGGAACGGGAGGCTTTGAAATTGAATAGATGTAAGTTTGAAAACGAGCGGAGGGCATTTGAACGGTAGTATACGATCAGGCACATAACCCTTTGTCATACTACCCTATTTGTTCTAGCAATAAAATTACTGTCCGCTCCTAGCGCTTTGCATGGAGATGATAAATTATCTGCTGCTGAAAAAACTTCATCAAAGATCGTTACTTCCGCGCTGGGGAGAATACAAAAATAACAATCAAAAATGCTGTTGAAGATGAACAAAGACAAGGTATTAACTTTAGCTTAATTATAATTCGATATCTAGCAAATAAGGCGACGAGATGCCAATTGAAGTTGTGCATTCCGCCTGTGATGGGTTCGAGAAATGGCTTAAGTTGGTCAAAAGGGTTAAAAAGGTAGATATTCCGAAACGCAAGCTGTGATATATCAATAATAAAATCAGAGTTGTAAATAAGGAATACATGTCGATAAATCTTGATCGATTGAGCTCAAATTCCAAACAGAGTCTAGAGAAGGAATGGAGACTAAGTGGCAAATAATCGGGATACGGTAGGGACCATCAGGGTACCCGAGAGAAACAAATTGAATGATGGAAATGTCACCTGCCTATTGCTAACAGTTTGTGGATAAAGGGCAAGGTCTTCTACGCTCTCATTTCGTATTCGATAGCTCGCACTTTTGACTAATTGATTTTGTGATGTTGCCTATCAGGGACAATCAGTGGACAATCAGTGGTTATTGAAGCTTGATCAAGTCAACCAGGGACAAAAGCCCGTCGGACTAAATTTCCATGCTATAATTAATCGTTCTTTTGGCCTATATAGTACAACTTCTACTTTGAGCCCGCTTCATAAACTAAGTTCAATGAAGAATGACTTGGTTATGTTACAGATAACTTTCATATTTAATAAATTTTGAATAAATTGGCATAATTCTTTTAAATTATTCACGATAACTCATTCGCATTCGAATCAATTGCATCGATCCAAGAAGCAAGTCGTTTGTTTGGAATTCGGCTAAGTAATAACGAAACATCGACGGGAAGAGGTCTGCCGCCGAGGAAGTGGTTTACCCTAAATTTATATTAACTGACACGTGTAAAATGTTGTGATTTTGTCAACAGTTCTTATTTCAAAACTTGACCTAGAGACCAGTCACAGGCTGAAAATCTCTCTATTAAGGAAAGCTAACCCAACCCAAACTTGGCCTACTGATTTAATTTGGCTCAAAACACATTAAAACGAATGGTTTTTATTGTTTTCTAAACAAGAATATTTACATGAATTCTTCACTTTAAGATAGCATATTGCAGCTCTTCAGCTGATGTATCGTACCAAACTTTTAGTAAAATTGGTACCGTTTGGATCGAAACAAACTTGGCTTTCACGGTACGATACGATACAAATAGGCAATTAGCTTCACGTTGTTATTTACCCTACCAGAGTCTGTCTTCAATTTGTTTAACTTGATTTGCGTCTCTCTTTCCTGGATATCAATATTAAAGGAGTCTCACTGGTTGACGAATGGCCGGTGGTACGATAGATGCACTTAACTGTTGCGCAAGTGATTTCCACATGAATCCCGTATCTGATGACAACTCTTTTCAAGCATTTTTAACAGTTTTGACTGCGTTCTTTACAGCATCCTTCGAACAACAACTGTACGATTTTGAAAGCAAACACTTGATTTCTTGGCATTAACAGAAATCTTGAATTTTCACACCGTCCCGTTACCAGCCACAGGTCAACCACCCCATAGGAATCAAGTTTAGTCTTGACCTATCAACCTTTCCAATTGTCCCCATCGAGGTCAATTTAATACGAAAAAAAATCAATCAACTTGCCCGAATATTCCAGTACGACGTGGTTAAGCTCTTCATTTTTACAATCCCCAGATGTGCCAAATAAAACACATCTAAGATTTTAAACAGCTTGTCAGGTCAGCCAAAATGTGCCGGATCCAATGCTTATCATCATCGTTGAACTCGAACAATACTCTACTGAAACTACCACACATCTTTCATTCCGTCTATTATGTACCGCTGATCAAATTTATAAATCAAAACAATAACTTATTCCCCGTTTTCAGAGGCTACCGGTCGCATTTCTCAATTGGAACTACCTCAAGCCAGCAGACTTACATTGACAAAGACCTGATGCTTCCGAATGGACACCGAGGTTGAGCTCCGATTTTCAATCGATGCACCATTCCAATTCATTCGTTCCATTTCTCGTTCGCCATAATCTGCCTTTTAGAATTCCTTCTGACCCCCATCGTCCCTCCATCGGCCTTCCATCGGGATTAATATTTTACGAGACAAACAATCACAAAGCAAAAAGTTGTAATTTAATAATATTTCTATACAATAATTTGCTGACGGTGGCCTTTTAGCTGGTAGGAATTCCGCGACCGCCCAATAGAGTTGACTACCACACCGTCGCGAAGGGTGCATTAAAATTTACAACATCTTGAAACAGTAAACCGTATTCCGAATGCACCGTCTATATTCTGGAGTAGTAGTAGAAAAAAAAATCATCGCCATTCGGTCGCGGAAAATCGCATCCAGCTTGCAGGGCCTTTTCCACCGAACCGCCGAGTGCCTTTGCTGCTTGTAAAATTGCAATAATTTTCTTTTCCTGTGTAACCCCACCCTCCTTACTCCTCTATCCTTTACATGAGAGACCGACCATGTCAACCACGACGACGACGACGCCGACGACGGCGAGAAGAAGAATTCAATTCTTTCTCGCTGTTTCATTTATAATTTAACTTTATCCTTCGACCATGTGGCCTTTTCCCTTCGGGCGTACGAATGGCGACGTTTCGCGACGGACTTACTCGGGTTTGAATAATTTACCACCGAAACGATATTTATGTCAAATATAGAAAATTCTACAAGTTTCACATTGTAGCAATGTAGCGATGCCGGTCGATGCCGGTTTCAGAAATTGTTCCGACTCATTCAAGATTCACATCGGTGCATTTAAATGGGGTTGAGGGGTTATGGATGGGTTTCGAAGGAGAAGGTTGAATTATTGGGGTTAAAGGGAAAGCATTTTTTTCTTAAGTTTCATTCACTCACACACATTCACTTATTTGAGCTAACACTCATTTGGGTTCCCAAAAACCTATCAATCATAAGAAACGGGTGAATTCAACATAAGTTACATCGTAACCTGATTATCCTATCACCTAAGTCACCTGGAAAGGGGGAATCACCAGTTAAGTTGTTGAGAAGGTCACGACCAAAAGCAAATTAAATAGTGTTTGTTGTTGCTTCGAACACTATCACTGATGGACATTACTGTGCACGCAACAATTTACAATATACCGAACAGAGTTTGGAATGTCTTAAGTATGAAGTAAAACATATTTGGGAGCCTTCGATTCGCATGAAAATGTTTCAAACTGGCATGGAAATAATCACAACCAGAGTTCTGAACCCAACATTAATAATATTAATCATCGGAACATTAGGCACATCAACTAGAAAAGTTTGGATTTACTAGAAACTGAATTACTAACTATAATCATTCTAACGACTAATTTTTAACACATTTATGTCTAATTTTGAAATACGGTCTTTCGAACTATTTTTTGACCAGATACCATTTGTCTTTGAATAACATGGTTTTTGGACCTTCTGTCCTAAAGCTTTGATATTTAGAGTTTTGATCTTTAAACTATTTGTCCTTGACGTTTTTGAACCTTTATGAAAAAGTTCCCGGAATCACCACCGTATGGCGCTCTCAGTCACTCCATTGGAGTTTTCTTTTTTTAGGTTGCCATATCTGTCATTGACATTCTATGAGATTTTTTAATTTGATTGAGATTTGTAAAAGTTATGCCATATTGAGTACATATTGGATGTGTATTCAATTTTATAAACGATTTCAATGCAGCGACGACATTGTAAATGTTAGAAAAGTGTTCTCAATACTCTCACAAAAACGGTCGTTGATCAGTGGCACGATCGTTTCAGAACTGGCCGTGACTTCGTGAACGATCTTGACAGAAGTGGTGGGCCATCGGCATCGAAAACCGACGAAAACATCAACAAAATCAAAGAATAGCTGACCGTAGACTGCAAAGTGACCATTAGTGAGATGCTTATGGAGCCGGTTAAGAAGTTTTGATTAATGATTCGGCCTTAGACGTGTCGCTGGAAAAGGGGTGCCTGAATGACCTGAATTTCATTCAAAAAAGTAGAAAAATGGTTGACGTCGCACAGGACATGATTTTTAAGGGCCGAATATGTGTGTGTGTGTGTATATACAATCCAACGCCCACCGTCCGGCAGTGATTTTATGGAAGAAAAATGTTTACAGTTAAACGAACTGTTGTCGACTCGACAAACATTTTTAGCCCGGGAATTGGAAGGTGATAGCTCTGTTGGGTTCCAGTGACCCATTTCAGAATGCCTGGTTACTCACGCCCATTCCGAGGTCACTTTCACTTACAACAAGCCCCGCATAAACACAGTACAAACATCAATTGGATATAGGTACTGTGCATACACTTCCATCATCAAATCTTATTGTTTTGATGATGGCACGTATTTAGCAGTATCGTTCAAATTCAGAAAGATCTCACCGGATATTGTTGCTTCTTCAGTCTTCATTTGGACGGCTTCCCTGTGATTCTAAAGGATGCACTTATGTCTCTACAAGGAACAGCCCGAATACAATTAGTACTTCGCGCACAATGAAAAGCACAGGTAAAAAACACTTCCAAGAAAAAAATTAACTTGAAAAATCACAAACATTGTTGAACGAAAAAAAAAACTTCACCTCTCTTTATCTATACACCATGTCATGATTTTTAAGGGCCGAATCTGACCCAAAATTCGTCAAACGAATCATAACTGGAGATGAGACGTGGATTTCTGAGTATGACATGCAATCCAGACATCAAGCAAGTGAATGGAATCCACCAAATGAGCCACGACCGAGAAAATCACATCGTTTTCAGTTGAAAAAGAAGGCGATGCTCATGGGTTTCATGGATTACAAGGGTGTTGTGTGTCATGAATTCCTTCCACAAGGCCAGACCATCAACAAGGAGAATTATTTGAGACGTTTGCGTGAAGTAAATTGCTTAAAAAGACCGGATTTGTGGGCGAACACTCGTGAATCTTGCGACTCAAGAAATCGCACCACAAACGCCTTTCAGCAGCCGAGGTGAGATCATGGAAAAATCGAAGATATCGAAGAAGGCTATTGCAAGCCGAATTTCAAAAAAATTGGATCAAGCACTGGCATTAGTGGGTAGTACTTTGAAGTATCGAGTTTGATGCAAAATCTTAAACTCTTTCCTGAATAAATTTCGGGATTTTTTTTTATCTAGATAGTGTCGTCATTATTCATTTAAATTTAAGTATACTTATTTATATTGTACAGATGAGGCTCACAAAAATATCACTACAAATTGACTACCATAATTTAATCGTTATGTGTCCAACAGGGAACAAAGTTGCATTTTTCGATTTCAAAACATGCTATATCATTGCTATCACTACACCCAAAATAAAAAAGCAAGATTGTAATGCAATTTCGCATGATTTGGTTTTATTTCTCGTGATGGATCGTAACTTGGAGAAAAAATGCAACATTGATCGTGGGCAAAAAAGCAACACATCAATTCGCTCAGACAAATTCAATGTGTGCGGGAGGTTGTGCAGTTGATTAGTAGTAGTAAATTCAATGGCTCACAAAAAAAAAGATCTCGATCCGCAACTGAGATTCGAACTGCGGCCGTCAGCGTGATGGCTCTTCATTGTAACAATCCAGCCACCATAACAAGTTGAGGTGATTGGAATAAAAGCCCTACAGTTGCTTCGGTTGTCGATGCACGCAACGTTACAATAATGAAGCACTTGTCAGCGGAATAGCAACAGTGGCAAATAGCGTAGCGGCGTTCTGTGCCATTGTCTCACCCATATTGAGAAGTTGTTGACGGGTGAACAAAAACCCAACGGTTGCTGCGACTGTCGAGGTACTAAGCACACAGCGATAACCGCTTGCACACACTTGCCTGGCTTTGTTTATACCATAAAAAGCTTTGTGGATCATGATGGGCAAAATTGCCTTTTAAGAATCATGCGGATTTCTCAAGATTTGATTACAAAAACTGCAATTGAATTTTTTGCTACAATTTCAACTTTTGGGTGTAGGATATTGGAACTTTGTGGCATCTCATATCTCGTAATATTTATCATTCTGAAAGGCAATAATGAAGGCATTGCTTAGAGAGAGGGAGGGGGGGGGGGTGTCGCGAGGAGGGGCATCTGATTTTTTGTATTACGTAAAAGGCCGACAGGGAACGTTTTTACCCACGGAACTAAAATGACCATAACTATGGATATATCCAACCGATTTGGAATATTTTGGCAGTTTTGGATTCAAGAATTCAACAACTTTCTTATAAATGTCTAATATGACTAATAAGCATAATCCATCTCTGAAAAAACAAGATATCCGGAACCATTTTCCGAAAATTGAATAGTTATAAATGTTTCAATTGAAAACCATCAATAATGTTACAAAACTGTAGAATGAATACACAGGAATGTGTGTGATTGCCATATGACAATCCGGTGACTTGATTCAGGAACGGAGCAGGTTCCCATGAGGCCACGGATGGCCAGAAAAGTATTTGAATTGAACCCTAACAATATGTCAAAATTCTTGAAATCGTTCCAGAAGAAAGTTTGCTATCGTTGAACCAACTTGACTACGGATTGGCCAGCTCAGAGTAGGTTCTCATGAGGCCACGGAAGGCCAGAAAAGTATTTGAATTGAACTCTCACAATATGGGTGTCAAAATTCTTGAAATCGTTCCAGAAGAAATTTTCGTTAGTTATCGGTACATCCGATGACTTTTCTACGTAGTGGCAAGTCTAGAGAAACGCGTGTCAGGAGCTATTGCTACAGTTCTGTTTATTGGCAATAGAATGCCGGATGGAAAAAGTGCTGGAAAAATTTTTCACACGAACGGCTATTGATCAAGTTCTTGGAAGAGAACTTGCAGTCACGCCTGAACCTGTAAATAATTCAGTTGAACATGATGCAGCCACATGGGACCCACAAAATGGCGCCTGCCACATATTTATTTATTTGATTCATCTGACAATATGTACTAGTCATAATGAATCTATATTCTAGTTCTAAACACGTCAACACTATTACTGAAATCAAATTCAGGATACCGTTGCACCGAAAATTAATTTTAGTTAATACTACGAAATCTAAGGTAGAACTAACGAACCTATTCCTTGTTTTCTGCAATGAAACTGATTTGTACTTTTTATTAAGCTTCCTTCGTAATTAATGCCACACCCGCAACTGTCAAAAGCACGAACCATTGGAACCTACTCTGAACTGGCCAATCCGGTGCCAAGTGACCGCATGGTCCAGTAGCAATGGCAAACGATTTCAAGAATTTCAACACCCATATTGTTAGGATTCAATTCAAATAATTTTCTGGCCATCCGTGATCCCATGGGAACCTGTTATATTGGTTTATATTGGAATCTTTTATAAGTTTTATATTGGAATCATTTATAAGTGCACCATTTTCGGAACATCGTTCCGGATATCCCTTATTTTTGGATACGGATCGCTAAAATTCGGTCATATTAGAAATTCATAAAAAAGTGGTTGAGTTTTTTAATCCAAAACAGTAAACATATTCCAAATCGGTTGGATATTTTCTAAGTTATGGTCATTTTAATTCCAGGGATAAAAACGTTCCCTGTCGGCCTCTTAGAGGTGTTTTTTTTGTTGGACACACAACGGTCGCATTATGAGTAGGATCAGACCAGCCGCTAAAAACATGTTTAGAAATCAAGAAAATTAAAACTAGAGAAAGCATTCAAAAGATTTAGAAGGATTTCTGAAAAGATAGATAGGCAGTCCTGATCAGGAAGTGCTCTTCAAAAACACAAACTACTTCCATGAATTCTGCCCAGATAAGGTTTTGAACGTAATTTATACACTGAAACCTATATTAATGGATCACACCGAGGGTTCGTGAATGAAAATCATTCGTAAAAAATCTCGTTATCTTGAATTAAGTATCACCGACGCCAGGGAGACGACTTCACCACCTGGACCCTACCTAACGACTCATGACTTCACATTGACACCGGGACCAACGGCTTTACTTCCCTTCCGAAGGAAGACGTGACCAAGATTTTTTCGCCTCAGAAAAACCACCGACGTCGACTGGGATTGAACCCAGACCCACTGCCAGTAGCATTCACGCTTACCACTACACCACGGACGCCGGCTATTTGGGTCTTCATACTTACTAACGAAATTTGTCAATCGTTTGGCCGTTTTTAGGCACGTTTCTAAGCAACATTGCCAATACCATCCTGCTCTATTAAGTTTTATTAAAGTTTTATGAAAGCCAATATAAATCAATTTGGTTTTAATATGACACTAAAAGGGTCCAATAGGTTTAAAATTTAACCCTTTCACTCCAGTATCCGAACTCTCATATTTTCAATGTCACCGTAGCGGCGACAACGGAGTACAAAGGGTTAAGTCAGATTAATGACACACATATTGTTTACAACGATCTTAAAACCTTGTTTTCTCAAATTCTTTTGACTCCTAGGAAAGGTCTTATTTCGACTTTATTTATGTAAAATTTCCAGGAAAATCGTTTGAAGTAGATTTCGTTCACCACACGGCTCTGTGAATGAAGATATGGCTAATTTTATCCTGATTCCCCTAATTTTGTTGTGTTTTTCAGAAATTTTTGTGCTCGATGTGATTAAAGAACAACAAAATATGGCTAGTCCCTTGTGAAATTTCCAAGAAAATCGATGAGAGTTAGTTTTGTTCACCGCACGACTCTGTGAATGAAGATATGGCTGATTTTACCCTGATTCCACTAATATTACCATATTTTTTTACAATTTCCTAGCTGCGTGTGACTCAAGATCAACAAAATAATGCTAGTTCTTTGTATTTTTTTCTGGGAAATCGATTGAAATTGGCTCTGTGAACGTAGGTATGGCTGATTTTATTTTGATTTCCCTAATAGTTTTGTGTTTATTATAAATTTCTTTGGTCGGAATTACTCAAGATTAACAAATTAAGACTAGTCCTTTGTAAGATTTTCTGGAAAATCAATTGGACTTGGTTTCGTTTACCGCATAGCTCTGTGGACGAAGATATGGTCGATTTTACCCCGGTTCCCCTATTTTTTTGTGTTATTCAGAGACTGGTTTGTTCGGTGTGACTCAAGAACAACAAAATAAGACAAGTCCTATGTAAAATTGCCTGAAAAATGTATTGGATTTAGTTTCACAATCCGTGCGGCTATGTGAATGAAGATACAAGTAAACTTCCCTTTAGTTCAGAAGAGGACTTCTCAGAAGCCCAAAAAAATTAAGAAGATTTTCCAAAAAAATCTGGAGAAAACTTAACCAAAGTTTTGAAAAAAAAAATTCGTCACTTTTCAGGGTGGGACTTATTAGAAGTTAAGAAAGTAATTAGGCTCAGAGGAAAACTTACCAAATGTTTCTGTTAGATGTGAATTTCCAAGAAAATCCGGAATGACTGCCAAGAAGTTCATGAGTAAAGTTTGCAGAATTTTAGTTTTTCAGCTTTTCAGAAGATCAGAAGAGAGCTTTCCTCAAATTCAAGAGACAAAAAATCATTCATACGACCAAAATAATATTCATTGCTCATGACACCATATTAAATTATGGTAAACACTATCTTCATAAGCGTTCACAAATTACAACTCCTTAGTTAACATCTCACCTCGTTTGAGAGATTTAATCGGTACGAAATTTTACTTGAAGTTTGTGAGAGAATTATAAAACAAATTCAAGAAATTTATCAATATGTTGAAGAAAGTTTTGAGAAGTGCAAAGAATCTTCCAAAAATAAGAAGAAATCCTTGATTCTGTAAAATTTCCATTTCAGACTTTTAGAAGCTAAGCAAAACGTTTGAATGCTGTACCAGAAGGTCAGAGAACTTTGAGATAAAAAGCTTGAAGAAATGTTTTTTTGGAAATAAGGAAGTTGATGATAACTAGATAGTAACTCGTCTTCTGTATCATTTTTAAAATAAATTTCGACACTTGTCCGCATGTTAAATTAAATAAAATTCCTCAAAACATACTCTAAATAGCAACTTTAGAACAACATTCCAAAAAAGTTATCGTAATTCACAAAACAAGAGGGAAAAACATCAATACTTTTCTTCGATTGTCAAAAATGACAGCTGAATTGATGAAAGTCCCGAACTATGCATGCTTCTGTAAGGCGCACTTTTTCTCGACTTGTCAGTGACAGGTGTCGAGTCGATTTGCATAACTCGACTTCTTTAATGACATCATATTCAATAAATGGAATGGTCTCACCCAGTTTTACTGTTAGATAAAATTCATTTTTTTTCTTGAATAAATTTGTGTGTATGTGCAAGTGTGTGTTTTAATTAAGTAAGATGCGAGATGTTTAATCTTTTGGTGTGATAAAATAACTGCTTAGTCAGTTGTTGTGCAGTGTGATAAACTAGCCCTGACTTCCCAACAAACATCAATGCTGAAAAACTGTTTGTTCAAACAAATTTAAAGAAGTTTTTTTTTTAGCATTTTTAGTTTTTTTTAGTTCTTTGATTTTCAAGGTTTCGAGCCCTGGGCTGGTTCATCTCCCGTCGTAGTGACTCAAGTACCTTTTGGGTATTTTTGTAACTTGTCCGGGGTGAGATTTGAACTCGTGACTCTGGCGTGAGAGGTATGGATGCTAACCACTACGGGGCTTGCTGAATAACTTCTCCAAATTTGTTTGAAATAGCGATTATTCGATACTGATGTTTGTTGGGTAGCTATGCTTTTTTTTATGTACCATATTTACCAATAGCAGCATCAGTTCGAGCTATTTAATAGGACAATAGCGGATAGAATAATTGATAGCTTTTATTTACTGGATTTATTAGAAAAGTGATGTTCTACCGTTGTTTGGTGTAGGGAATGGGTTACCCCATAGTAATTCCAATAAAACGATTGAAATGTGATTATTAAGTCGATTTTGAACTGAGTGAGTTGAAATTTCAAGAAGCTTATCAGGACGTTATTTGAAATAGTTTTTGAAAAAGAGAGTGAGTGTATAAAAATACGCCTAAGTCAAGTAAGCATCAGTGTGCTCTTGTTACTCAAAGACGCCATTTTCATTGTTTTAAAAATTCTATATTGTACGGTAATAAGTCGGTTTGAAAGGTGTTAGGAAATTAGAGTGGAAACATCCGTTATTGCATAATAAATTAAACAAAGATCTCCAACCTTAAAAAAAACAACAACTGTTCTAATCAAGACGAAGATTTTCACTACAAAGAAACTCTGAAATGAACGCTATGATGAATTTGATATTTTGTTTGTCCTGTTGTCGTGATGAATTGACTACTTTTGTTTGCGCTTACTACATATAATATACTAAATTGGACCCTTGCACTGAGCTGGCCGACTTGACGTGTCGCAAATGCTCAGTAGAGATTAATTGTAAAGACCCGAAGCTAAGAGTCAGTTCCATTGTGGTTATGTCACATAAATAGGTTTTTTCCACAGTATTTACGTACACATTTTAGGAACATGAAGCTAAATGACAAACAATAGAGGCTAAATTGATTTCGGCATTTCAGCATCGCTGGTTGGCGTAGCCTGAGCAATGTTGTCAATTTGACAACTCGACGAGTTATTAGTACACGACACTGAAGAAGTCTGCACATTGTAGACGAAATACGAATATTTATCGAGATAAGCAATAAAGGTAGTTATAATTAAATGGAAAATACTAATCTTTCTTCTCATTTCTAGTTACAGGTACAGTTACAGGTACACTAAACAGCTCAAACTTTCTAGAATTCAGTGAAACAGTGTTGAAATTCTGTTTCTGAACTTGAACTACTATTCCATTTTTTTCCTTCTGTAGAGTCGAAACACAACTGCATCATTGCGTTAGGTTACGCATTCATTTCGATTATTGTTGTATGACCCATATTTGATTTGGTGCAATTCAAATATCCTTTCACAATTAAGGTGTGATAGACATTGGTTGACGTAGTCCCTGATCCCAGTTAAGCTCGACTTCTTTTAGAAAGTCCAATACCCTACCAGGACCGTTTTACGAATTTCGGGGGGCTCTAGTAACCCTTTTTCAAATATTGACATCCTTTGATCCTTTTTTACTAAGATTTAGTAAGATTTTTATTTCCTTCAATTCCACAATGGCCGGGCACCCTGTATAAAGTAACTCCGTTCCTACTGGCCAATTGTTTTAAAGAAAGAATGCATTCCCACACTAGCTTAGATTTACATATAAAAGCTTTAAGCGCATTGAAAGCTGCTTGACTATCGGAAAAAATGCAGATCTTTGCAAATCTGTATTTTCTCATTAAACAAATATTCATACATTAAATAATGGCATGAACTTCTGCAAGAAATACCGTTGGACTATGTCTCATTGGTATAACTTTCCTGACTCCAGGGCCATAAACCCCGGCTCCAGTTTCGACCCATCCATGTGGAACACAATGAGTTCTGGACGCAATTTAGGTCCACCAGACTCCCATACGTAGTGGCTTGATTCCACCACTTCAAAGGGAACGTCGTAGTTTGTCTTCGTTGTCATCCAGTCCTCTATTGTTTTGACATCTGAGTTTAGCTTGGAATTCTTAAGGATCTTTAAATGTCCTACCAGATCACCCTCTAAAATCTTTTTGTATCGTTTGAATTGCAGGGCACGTTTCGCTGCCTGTTGCTTTACAAATTGGTGTAAAGGTAACATGTTAAGAAGGGCATTCAAAGCAACAGATGGTGTACTTTTCATTGCCCCAGTTATTTATACACAGACAAGTCTCTGTAGTTTACCTAATTTCACTTGGGTCGACACCTCATTAAGTATAGGCCTCCATATAAGCGAAGCATATGTTATTTTCGGACGAACTATTGCAGAATAAATCCAATGGATAGTTTTTGGTCGAAGTTCTCATTTTTTACATAACCGTAGGGCATTTCATGAGTAATTCATGATAAGGGCCTTAAAGCCAATTGTAAACAATCACTTTGACCGCTGATCTCTCACAAATCACCCGACTCCTACGATATCCATTTACATCATATGGTAGAGCATTTTCCGACACAATTCACACCATTACTCTACCAAATGCTGATTTCAATTCGCGAAAGTGTTTTGAGGTACGCGAGATATCGACGTTTGAAGTCATTGTTTACAATTGGCTTTTAGGCCCTAATAATGAATTATTCGAGAGTCGTACCCTTAGTGATGACCTTGTCTAGATGGGAGTTCCAATTCAATTTCTATCAAAAGTAACACCACTATGGGCCTACTACGGGCTTTCAGATTCACCGCCGCACCAAATGCACCATGTACAAAACGCTAATAAGACCGGTGGTCCTCTACCGACACGAGACGGGAACCATGCTCGAGGAGGACCAGCAAGCACTCGGAGTTTTCGAGCGACACGGGCCAAGGACGATCTTCGGCGGTGTGCAGGAGAACGGTGTGTGGCGGCGAATAATGAACCACGAGCTCGCTGCACTTTACGGCCAACCCAGCATCCAAAAGGTGGCCAAGGCCGGAAGGATACGGTGGGCAGGACATGTTGCAAGAATGCCGGACAACAACCCTGCAAAGTTGGTGTTCGCTACTGATCCGGTGGGCACAAGAAGGCGTGGAGCGCAGAGAGCACGATGGGCGGACCAGGTGGAGCGTGATCTGACGAGCATTGGGCGTGACCGAGGTTCGAGAGCGACAGCCGCAAACCGAGGATTGTGGCGTACTATTGTTGATTATGTCTTACCCTAAATGTGATGTTGAACAACTAAATGTATGTATGTAAAGTAACACCAAGGTATTCAACTGCTTCCTCAAACTGAACTTGCACTCCATTGAGAGTAGGCTGTTTAAATTTAGCTTTCTCCTTTTTGTAAAAGGTACTTTAACAGTTTTAGAAGGGTTAACATTTAAGCTCTCTGTTCTACACCATTTCACATTTATATTGAGAGCAGTTTGTAACTGATTAGATATCGTGTCATCAAACTTCCCACGAATAGCTTAATCGTCAGCAAAGCCAATCACCTTATAACCTAGCTTTGCTAGACTTTTAAGGAGTTCGGCTACTACTAAGGATCACAATAAGGGCGATAGGACTCCTTCTTGAGGATAGCACTTTATCGATATAATAGTTAGTTGCGCACCTCCGAGGTTAGCAGAAATTTCACGGTCTGCTATCATCGCCATAATTCAGTCTATGATACAGTTATCCAGGTCCCTTGCTTACATTACGAAACGCATTGAGGATGCATTGTAGAAGGCTCCTTCAATATTATCTCTCCCCGGTTGAAAAGAACTCAGTGCCCATTTAACTCTAGATGGCGTGAAAAAATCACAAGCCTTAAGATACGTATCTGCTAACCATAAGCGTCCTACCTTATCTAAGTCCTTTGCTTGTCCCGAAACGCTGGTAGATCATATTTTCGTGGTACGTTACGGGGTGTCAGACCTATCACCGAACCCTACTCAGAAATAATTCAAACTAGGGAACATAGGTATTTGTTTTTTTTTTAAGTTAAAAGAACACATTTTAGTCCTTATTACATTTTATGTCTTGTGAAAAGTGACAATACTAGGATTTGCTCGTCTGGAAAGCGTAGCACCCCATTTGTGACAACTGGAACCGTAAATGGGCAGGTGTACCTAAAGGAATGCCTCCAAAAGCGTCTACTTCCTCTTCTGAGGTCACACGATGGTCCTACGATTTTCTGGCCGAATTTAGCCTCGTGCCATAACTCGAAAGAGGTTTTTGAGTGGTACAAGGCTAAGGAGGTCAATTTCATGCCGAATCATCTCAACCTCCCAAATTCACCGGAACTGCGGCCAATTGAAAAGTGCTGGGCCATCATGAGGCAGGCACTTTGGAAGCATCCTAAAGAAGTGAAATCAGAGGAAGATATGAAGAAAAAATGGATTGCCACGCAAAAAAAAAGTTGGTCCAAATGTTGTACAGGAGCTTATGAGTAGTGTAAAGAAGAAGGTTCATGCATTTGGTTATGGAATTGAAATTGATGAAAACAAACATGGGAAAATATTCATAACATGTTTTTTCACTCCCTGAATGTTTGAAGATGATTGGTTGAACGGGAGAATTTTGCCGAATATTGGTGTGTGTGTGTGTGTGTGTGTGTGTGTGTGTGTGTGTGTGTGTGTGTGATGCAATTCGATTCCGTACACCCTTTAGATCAAATAATTGGTCGCAGTGGTTTATGTCCCGAACAGAGGAAAAAAAGAAGTCCTTTGCTTCAACTAATACAGATGTTTACCCCGGGAAGTGAGCTCTCATCATTATTTCCAAAGTTTCGGAACAATTGACTGTAAAACTACCTCTACCTCTTTTTTTAAGGTTGCGAAGACCATTTGAATGATCTTTTGAACGAACTTTGTGCAGCCTATTCCATAAAAGATTGCCATGGAATTATAAGCAGAATAGGATTGTATTTAAATATTGGAGTTTAGTGGTATTACGATTAGATGCTTCATTTATTTCAGAAATCATCAAACTGGGCTCTTCAATCATTCTAACTGCTTTCTTCCACTTCTAGAATAGTCTGATGATTCTAAAAAAAACATTAAGATTCTATTTATTTTTATTTTACCTTCGTTGATTGGACGGATCTACTCTGATTTTCTGCTTTTCCAGGACTATTTAAATATCAATACATATCTATATTCTATTACGTAAATTACTTACATACATTCAATAACAAAGGGTAAGGTGGGGAATACAGGGTGCCAGACGAAGTGTAGGCTAGATGAGAGATTCGTGGTTATCTGGTCCCTGTCATGGATGACAATTATGCCTTCCTTCATGCAAATCGTCAGATCGAGATCAGCGAAAGGCTAAATGTCTTCTGAGAGTCTACAGTGAGTTTGCTAACCTTATTTTTAACAAACCACCAGACGGAAATCCTAATGTGTATTGCTTACAGTTCATTTCTTGTAATAAGAGCATTTTGTTGGAAAAAAATTCTCTATCCTTTCCGTGGGGTTTCGTGTAAGTGCTTCTGTCCACACCACCGTTTTTGACCCTTTATACAAAAGAAAAGGGAGGATTACTGGTATGTACAGTTTGATATTGCCATTAGGAGGTACTGTACGCCATGGCAAGTCCTGCACTGGTGGTGGCTTCCTAGCACATCACATGACATCACTACATACAGTATACTAAATTGGACTTCATTAAACCGATTTGAATGTCGAAGTACTCTTTCTTGTGGACACAAATAACTGTATCTAATGATCCTTACTTTTTGACATTGTGTCCGTAACTCAACATCAACCGACCCGCTCCTGTTGCATAAAACTGCTGAATTTTCATTGCAAAATCGCTCAGATATAGCGTAAGATTTTAGAGGTCCATTCAGTGATTGATGAAAATGCATGACATATGTTTGAAGTTAGGTCACCTTATATCCTACAAGTAAAGATGAGGACGTGGACATAATCATTCTATCTGCTCCAAAAATTCTAGTTCACAACGCTACGGATTTGCTTTCAAAACTTTATATTTACTTCAACACCCTCTATCCAACTGATTTTCGTAAGAAGCAATTCTAACTGAATCATAACCACTGGGTAACCGGTTCATGAAACAGACATAGACTGAGAGGGAGGCTGAACCTGAGAGACACGACACGAAAACAGAAATAAAATCATACATTTTAAATGACGATGAATATGAAATGCGAAAGCAGAAGGAAGATTTAATATTTATAAACAAACAAAGTGTTGTAGTGGAACATCCTACCGGAGAGGAAGCGCTGTTGGCAGACGACGCGAGCTTGGTTTAAAAGCAACAAAGAGCAAACCAGCGGAGCATGTTGCCAGGACCTTACTGCTGGCTTTCAACCGACCCGACTTCCCCACCGGCCAGTACTTGTTTGCATACATTGGCAACTATCTACCGACGACGACGACGACGACGACGACGACCTCACTGGATAAGCCAGTAGGTACTTGACTGCACAGGTCTAGTCTGGGTCTGGGCTATCCTTTTCAGTACATTCCGAAGAGATGATTCTTCTCGGTAGCTACATGATGGGGAATAGTAAAAATCAAAAGATTTGCCTGAGCCACACGACATTGTCGTGCTCTCGGAATCGCCGTCGCGACAATGTAATCAACTGTGTAAATATTTTGTCGCAATTAACCATTGCCTTGCAATTTACATTCCGGTTGTGGAAGGAGCCGTGGACCCCCATAATTTGCGAAGATTGATATTCGCTCACAAATCGCCGAAAAAAAACATCAACCAAAACATCTTAATCGGCGAGGTTGACTGCTCTCCGGGAAATTTCCCACGGGGCTATGAGCGTCAGTTAATTTAAAATCAAAACACTCAATTTAACACCACGCGGTTGTCACCATCCGCTGCTGCCTCTTCACTTCATTGCTACTTGCCAAATGCTCTTGCTTCTATTATTGCTTCCGCCTCACCATGCATATATGCACATGCAGGCCGACAATCGGGGGGTAGTCGATGCACTTTTTTTTTCCATTCCGCAAACACCCAAACGCTTCTCGTCCGTTCGCAACATTGCTGCAGCTGCCTGCCTGCCTTCCAACCCAACGAGTCGAGTCGGTCAGAAAACACATGTTCGATGACTTTGGACAGCTTCAACACTCTGGGCAGTTCATTCACGGGGCCCGATTCCGGAAATTTACCCCGGTGAAATTCAGCGTGACATCCGCGTGCGTGTGCATATTTGCGAGCGTGCGTGCCAATGTGAACTGTGCCAATAAACTGAAACTGTTTTGGACGGAGGGTGGATCGAGGTGGAGGTGGAGTCGGTTTGCCACTGGAATGCGATTATGGGCCAATGTGTGTCGGCGGGAAAGTGCACAACCACTCTCACTCTTGAGTTTTTTTTTTCTGCGTTCTTGCCGGTGAGGACGAAAACGGTACGGTTTGACACTGAGGAGAATTTGGTGTGAAGTTGAGATCAAGTATTGAGTAGTAGTAGCCATCGTTTTCTGAGAGAAAAGTCATATTGTCCTTCATACGTTGCCAATAGTAACAACCGAAGTCAGGGCTTCCATTCTTTCTCGATGCATATTTTACTTTCGATGATCCTGCTGCTGCAAGCAAAGAAGAAACACCCCCTCCCCCGGACTGTCAGCCGGGTTTCGTTTGGCATTAAATATTAAAAATTTAATTTATATTTTTTTCACAATATTTTTACAACACACGACATGCGCCTTCTGTGCCTTCTTCTGATCTGTGGCAATGAGATGATGTTACTTTTCTACGAAACGAAACCGGAGGCGCAAAGAATGAGAACAGCGCAGTGCTGCCAGCGAGTGCGGCCGCAGTGTGACTGTGTATGAATGATTTATTTTTCCTACATTGTTTATGGTTGCTTTGCCGGGTTTTTTTTCTCGCTGTCTGTATTGGGGGGGTTCACGATCGAGACGCGACGAAGGCCAGGCGGCGGCGGAAGGTTGAGAGTTCTAAATCGACCGTTTCAGGACACAACACGGCGACGCTGACATGTGTGAGTTCGTTGTTCGTCGGTGGAGGTAATCCAGATCCCTGATCCCGAGCTCGAAGCCTCGGTCGGGAAATCGCTCACGCTGGCTGTCTTATGGATTTTTAATAACAGAAGATATTATGCTGAGATAAAATTGAACGTGAATTATTGATGGTTTTTTTTTCTGCAATTTTCCACCAATCCTTGTGTGACGTTTTCGGAGTGTATGGCTGTTTGTGTGGTGTCATTTTTAGGTCAGTTGTTCTTTAGTGATTGTCTTGGAATGAAGCAAAATAGGTTTGATATTTGAGAACTTAACTGGGACGAGGCATAACACGATTGCTTGAACAGCATTGATAATAATTTGGTCAAATCCAGGAATCTTGATTTATGATACAGCTAAAAGAATCAATGGCAGTTCCGTCCGAACGGTCCCTCCATGTGAAGGTTATCTCTCTTTTCCTATCAGAGTTAGAAACCTACTGTTTAAATCAGTGGTGCTCATCCTGCGGCCCGCGGGCCGCATGCGGCCCGCCGAGGCGGCAAATGCGGCCCGCGATAGCATTTGAGAAATATGAGAACTTCATTGAATATGTAGCTATTTGCTGTTCGATTTGAGTTGCATTTCTTACTGTGCAATAATTGTGATTCTCATAGTTTTATGTGAACAATTTTTACCGTGCTTGTTACACAGATGATGAATGACCAAAAAGGCGGGATAGAAAGAAAGAGAGAATGCAGTCATATTTTCGCTCCCGCAACCACAGGTTCATTCACTTTCACCATTCAGTGTCTGTTGTCAATTGGTTCCGTTCTGTAGTCGCGTGCGTAGTTCTGAGAAGTTTCGAGCAATTATTCAGTGAAAATGGAAGCCAGCACTAGCAAAAAACGGAAAGTGGCTGATGAAGGACGTGTTTTGCAGGAGAAGTGGTCTGCAATGTTTTTCTTTACGTGCATTAATCAAAAACCGGTGTGTATGATTTGCAACGAAGCTGTTGCAGTTATGAAGGAATTTAATGTGAAGCGTCACTACGAGTCGAAACATGCGTCAAAAATGGATAAATATGTCGGTGTGGCGCGGGCTGAAAAATTTGCTGAGTTCAGGGGAAATTTGAGTAGCCAGCAAAATTTTTTTGTGAGAAGAAAGCAAGAAAACGAGTTGTGTACAAAGGCAAGTTTCATTATCGCAGAAAAACTCGCTTCCCATTCGAAGCCATTTTCTGATGGCGAGTTTGTTAAGGAATGTATGGAAGCTGTGATTCAAATGATTTGTCCCGAAAAAAGTCGCATCTTTGCGCAAGTAAGTTTGTCGCGGGCGACCATCACCAGGCGGGTTGAAGACATTGCTGAAAATCTTGTGTTGAGTTTGAAGGAAAAAGTTGCCAGCTTTGAATTTTATTCAGTGGCGCTGGATGAGAGCACGGATATATCTGACACAGCTCAATTGGCAGTTTTTATCCGCGGCATATCTAAGAAATTTGAGGTGACTGAGGAATTGGCAAGCCTTTTCCCCATGAAAGTAACGACGAAGGGCATTGATATCTTTAATGCTCTGTGCGCTGTTCTAGAAAAGTTTGATCTACCGCTGAAGAAAATGTCCGGAGTTGTTACCGATGGAGCTCCCGCTATGTGTGGTATGTATTTTGTTTTCCATCTTATTTAAATTATTCAAGCTTATACCGCAGTGTAAAGACGTGCAAGCTCCTTAAAATTCTTGCCTACAATGTTGTGCTATTTTAAACGTCGCCTTTTGACAGTACTGGCATTATCACATTTATTATGGACATTTGATGTATTTGGCTCTGGCATCAGGCCGTAAGTTTATTTACTTCTTACTTGAAGGGTTGCATACAAATTGATGCAAAATATTCAGCTTTATCAGATTTACGGCCTTGGAAAATTTAGTACCAAGGATGGTGTTAAATTTTAGGTATTTTTCTTCATACATTTATGTATGTTTAAATTTATTTATTTATTTATGAATTATGTTTGAGCTTGTTTGCCTGTTCTCTGTGCTTAATAATTTTATTACTGAAAAAAAATGTTTATTCATAGGAAAACATGAAGGTGCAATTGCCCATCTTCGAAAATTACCAGAAGTGTCAGAGCAATTCTCCCAGTACCATTGCATCGTGCACCAGGAGAACCTCTGCGCCAAAAGCGTGGGATTCAAAGATGTCATGAAAGATGTCATCAAAATAGTTAATTTCATCCGATCGCACGCATTGAACCATCGAGAATTTCAGGCTCTTCTAGTAGACACGGATGCAGAATATGGTGACGTACCATATTATACTGAGGTACGTTGGCTGAGCAGGAAAAGGTGCTGCGACGCGTATTTGATCTTCGGAAAGAAATCGTCGAATTCATGGAGAGCAAGGTAAATCAGTGAAGTTTTTCGATAATGCGGAGTGGGTGACAGATCTGGCTTTCCTGACTGACATTACAACGCACCTGAACGATTTGAATTTAAGTCTCCAGGGTAAAGGCAAATTGGTGCACAGCATGTTTAATGAAATCAGTACATTTGAAAACAAACTCGTGTTGTGGGCGAAACAGATGAAAATTCTAAATTTTGCCCATATCCCTACTCTCGGAAAATGCAATGTGACGTTGACTAAAAAATACGTTGACGCACTCCAAACAATGAAAAATGATTTTTCTCGTAGATTTGGAGATTTCAAAGCGGATGACAAAATTCTAAAACTTTTTTCTGCCCCATTCAGTGTTGATGCTGAACAAGCCACAGATAATATCCAAATGGATCTAATTGAGTTACAGTGCGACACGGAACTGCGAGAAAAATTTCATCGACATGATTTGTTGGAGTTCTATGCCAAATTTGTTCCGGAAGAGCGCTTCCCAGAGCTGCGAAATCATGCTCTTTTCGTAGCTTCTTTGTTTGGATCCACATACATTTGTGAACAACTGTTTTCCGTGATGAAGCAAGTAAAGTCAAAAGCAAGAAATAAGATAAGTGATGAACATTTGGACAATTCATTGCGTATTTCGACCTCTAGCATGAAGGCTGATCTCGATAAGCTTGCTCAAGAAAAGTGTAAGTGAATTATGTATTAAAATGCGAAAAGTTTTTTTTATTGATTTTCAAATAAATTGAATGTGATATAAATCTACATTTTGTTGTTTGTAATTTTTTTTAATTTGGAAGAAAGAGCATTGCTTTACATTTCAGGTACATCTACTAGTAACGTGTCCTCAAAATAAGCTGTTTTTTATTAATTATTTTAAGCCATTAAAAATAACTCATTGCGGCCGTGGCATTGGCGCAAAATTTCATTTTGGCCCGCTGCAAGCATCTACCTGAGCACCACTGG